>JAJQKJ010002791.1:0-146222 GCA_029574335.1 Rana kukunoris | reverse complement strand
TTTGGGGTCACAACTATGCCATTCGGGGACTCACTGTGAGGAAGGGAGGCAAGGGGATGGGACTGGGGATTCGTCGTCCACGCCCCCAGTCCCATGTCAGCCTGGGTGGGTGGATCACAACAGTTGTGTCAATGTGGCCGACTCAACCCGAGAAAAAAACGTAAACACCTCAACCATCCCCCCCCCTACCCACCACACCCCAACAGGCCCCTACCTGCAACACCTCCGCACCAGGAGCCCCCTAGGGCCCCCCCACCCCCCCCAGAGGGAGGGCCCTACCTGCACCACACCCCCCCAGGGGGAGCACCCTACCTGCACCACACCCCCAGGGGGAGCACCCTACCTGCACCACACCCCCAGGGGGAGCGCACTACCTGCACCACACCCCCCCAGGGGGAGCACCCTACCTGCACCACACCCCCCAGGGGGAGCACCCTACCTGCACCACACCCCCCAGGGGGAGGGCCCTACCTGAGAACCCCTTTTCTGGCTTCTGCGTCCATCCAAGATTTTCTCAATGTTCAGAGAGAACACAATTTGTATATAATATGTATTGGAGTGTCAGCTTTGGCGCCGAGCCCAGGCAGAGGATGTGACACCACCTGTTCACTTCTCTATTACAGAGTCACTGAGCTGCGGACAGACAAACTTCCCTTCCTGTCACTTCTATTTGTGAATGAGACCCGGCTGGTGGCTGCGGTAAGACGATCCCCCCGGCTGATCGACACTTCTATTTTCATTGCTGGCAAATCACCAGACAAGGAAGTCACCCTAATAACATTCCACCAGGGCCATGACTGCACCCCCTATCTCTTCTCCTACTCGGGGTCCGGAGACATCACCCTAATAACATTCCACCATCTTTACTTCCACCAGGGCCATGACTGCACCCCCTATCTCTTCTCCTACTCGGGGTCCGGAGACATCACCCTAATAACATTCCACCATCTTTACTTCCACCAGGGCCATGACTGCACCCCCTATCTCTTCTCCTACTCGGGGTCCGGAGACATCACCCTAATAACATTCCACCATCTTTACTTCCACCAGGGCCATGACTGCACCCCTATCTCTTCTCCTACTCGGGGTCCGGAGACATCACCCTAATAACATTCCACCAGGGCCATGACTGCACCCCCTATCTCTTCTCCTACTCGGGGTCCGGAGACATCACCCTAATAACATTCCACCATCTTTACTTCCACCAGGGCCATGACTGCACCCCCTCTCTCTTCTCCTACTCGGGGTCCGGAGACATCACCCTAATAACATTCCACCATCTTTACTTCCACCAGGGGGCCATGACTGCACCCCCTATCTCTTCTCCTACTCGGGGTCCGGAGACATCACCCTAATAACATTCCACCATCTTTACTTCCACCAGGGCCATGACTGCACCCCCTCTCTCTTCTCCTACTCGGGGTCCGGAGACATCACCCTAATAACATTCCACCATCTTTACTTCCACCAGGGCCATGACTGCACCCCCTATCTCTCTTCTCCTACTCGGGGTCCGGAGACATCACCCTAATAACATTCCACCATCTTTACTTCCACCAGGGCCATGACTGCACCCCCTATCTCTTCTCCTACTCGGGGTCCGGAGACATCACCCTAATAACATTCCACCATCTTTACTTCCACCAGGGCCATGACTGCACCCCCTATCTCTTCTCCTACTCGGGGTTCGGAGACATCACCCTAATAACATTCCACCATCTTTACTTCCACCAGGGCCATGACTGCACCCCCTCTCTCTTCTCCTACTCGGGGTCCGGAGACATCACCCTAATAACATTCCACCATCTTTACTTCCACCAGGGCCATGACTGCACCCCCTATCTCTTCTCCTACTCGGGGTCCGGAGACATCACCCTAATAACATTCCACCATCTTTACTTCCACCAGGGCCATGACTGCACCCCCTATCTCTTCTCCTACTCGGGGTCCGGAGACATCACCCTAATAACATTCCACCATCTTTACTTCCACCAGGGCCATGACTGCACCCCCTCTCTCTTCTCCTACTCGGGGTCCGGAGACATCACCCTAATAACATTCCACCATCTTTACTTCCACCAGGGCCATGACTGCACCCCCTATCTCTTCTCCTACTCGGGGTCCGGAGACATCACCCTAATAACATTCCACCATCTTTACTTCCACCAGGGCCATGACTGCACCCCCTATCTCTTCTCCTACTCGGGGTCCGGAGACATCACCCTAATAACATTCCACCATCTTTACTTCCACCAGGGCCATGACTGCACCCCCTATCTCTTCTCCTACTCGGGGTCCGGAGACATCACCCTAATAACATTCCACCATCTTTACTTCCACCAGGGCCATGACTGCACCCCCTATCTCTTCTCCTACTCGGGGTCTGGAGACATCACCCTAATAACATTCCACCATCTTTACTTCCACCAAGGCCATGACTGCACCCCCTATCTCTTCTCCTACTCGGGGTCCGGAGACATCACCCTAATAACATTCCACCATCTTTACTTCCACCAGGGCCATGACTGCACCCCCTATCTCTTCTCCTACTCGGGTCCGGAGACATCACCCTAATAACATTCCACCAGGGCCATGACTGCACCCCCTATCTCTTCTCCTACTCGGGTCCGGAGACATCACCCTAATAACATTCCACCATCTTTACTTCCACCAGGGCCATGACTGCACCCCCTATCTCTTCTCCTACTCGGGGTCCGGAGACATCACCCTAATAACATTCCACCATCTTTACTTCCACCAGGGCCATGACTGCACCCCCTATCTCTTCTCCTACTCGGGGTCCGGAGACATCACCCTAATAACATTCCACCATCTTTACTTCCACCAGGGCCATGACTGCACCCCCTATCTCTTCTCCTACTCGGGGTCCGGAGACATCACCCTAATAACATTCCACCATCTTTACTTCCACCAGGGCCATGACTGCACCCCCTATCTCTTCTCCTACTCGGGGTCCGGAGACATCACCCTAATAACATTCCACCATCTTTACTTCCACCAGGGCCATGACTGCACCCCCTATCTCTTCTCCTACTCGGGGTCCGGAGACATCACCCTAATAACATTCCACCAGGGCCATGACTGCACCCCCTATCTCTTCTCCTACTCGGGGTCCAGAGACATCACCCTAATAACATTCCACCATCTTTACTTCCACCAGGGCCATGACTGCACCCCCTATCTCTTCTCCTACTCGGGGTCCGGAGACATCACCCTAATAACATTCCACCAGGGCCATGACTGCACCCCCTATCTCTTCTCCTACTCGGGGTCCGGAGACATCACCCTAATAACATTCCACCATCTTTACTTCCACCAGGGCCATGACTGCACCCCCTATCTCTTCTCCTACTCGGGGTCCGGAGACATCACCCTAATAACATTCCACCATCTTTACTTCCACCAGGGCCATGACTGCACCCCCTATCTCTTCTCCTACTCGGGGTCCGGAGACATCACCCTAATAACATTCCACCATCTTTACTTCCACCAGGGCCATGACTGCACCCCCTATCTCTTCTCCTACTCGGGGTCCGGAGACATCACCCTAATAACATTCCACCATCTTTACTTCCACCAGGGCCATGACTGCACCCCCTCTCTCTTCTCCTACTCGGGGTCCGGAGACATCACCCTAATAACATTCCACCAGGGCCATGACTGCACCCCCTATCTCTTCTCCTACTCGGGGTCCGGAGACATCACCCTAATAACATTCCACCATCTTTACTTCCACCAGGGCCATGACTGCACCCCCTATCTCTTCTCCTACTCGGGGTCCGGAGACATCACCCTTATAACATTCCACCATCTTTACTTCCACCAGGGCCATGACTGCACCACCTATCTCTTCTCCTACTCGGGGTTCCGGAGACATCACCCTAATAACATTCCACCAGGGCCATGACTGCACCCCCTATCTCTTCTCCTACTCGGGGTCCGGAGACATCACCCTAATAACATTCCACCATCTTTACTTCCACCAGGGCCATGACTGCACCCCCTATCTCTTCTCCTACTCGGGGTCCGGAGACATCACCCTAATAAACATTCCACCATCTTTACTTCCACCAGGGCCATGACTGCACCCCCTATCTCTTCTCCTACTCGGGGTCCGGAGACATCACCCTAATAACATTCCACCATCTTTACTTCCACCAGGGCCATGACTGCACCCCCTCTCTCTTCTCCTACTCGGGGTCCGGAGACATCACCCTAATAACATTCCACCATCTTTACTTCCACCAGGGCCATGACTGCACCCCCTATCTCTTCTCCTACTCGGGGTCCGGAGACATCACCCCTAATAACATTCCACCATCTTTACTTCCACCAGGGCCATGACTGCACCCCCTATCTCTTCTCCTACTCGGGTCCGGAGACATCACCCTAATAACATTCCACCATCTTTACTTCCACCAGGGCCATGACTGCACCCCTATCTCTTCTCCTACTCGGGGTCCGGAGACATCACCCTAATAAACATTCCACCATCTTTACTTCCACCAGGCCATGACTGCACCCCCTATCTCTTCTCCTACTCGGGGTCCGGAGACATCACCCTAATAACATTCCACCATCTTTACTTCCACCAGGGCCATGACTGCACCCCCTATCTCTTCTCCTACTCGGGGTCCGGAGACATCACCCTAATAACATTCCACCATCTTTACTTCCACCAGGGCCATGACTGCACCCCCTATCTCTTCTCCTACTCGGGGTCCGGAGACATCACCCTAATAACATTCCACCATCTTTACTTCCACCAGGGCCATGACTGCACCCCCTATCTCTTCTCCTACTCGGGGTCCGGAGACATCACCCTAATAACATTCCACCATCTTTACTTCCACCAGGGCCATGACTGCACCCCCTATCTCTTCTCCTACTCGGGGTCCGGAGACATCACCCTAATAACATTCCACCATCTTTACTTCCACCAGGGCCATGACTGCACCCCTCTCTCTTCTCCTACTCGGGGTTCGGAGACATCACCCTAATAACATTCCACCATCTTTACTTCCACCAGGGCCATGACTGCACCCCCTATCTCTTCTCCTACTCGGGGTCCGGAGACATCACCCTAATAACATTCCACCATCTTTACTTCCACCAGGGCCATGACTGCACCCCCTCTCTCTTCTCCTACTCGGGGTCCGGAGACATCACCCTAATAACATTCCACCATCTTTACTTCCACCAGGGCCATGACTGCACCCCCTATCTCTTCTCCTACTCGGGGTCCGGAGACATCACCCTAATAACATTCCACCATCTTTACTTCCACCAGGGCCATGACTGCACCCCCTATCTCTTCTCCTACTCTGGGTCCGGAGACATCACCCTAATAACATTCCACCATCTTTACTTCCACCAGGGCCATGACTGCACCCCCTATCTCTTCTCCTACTCGGGGTCCGGAGACATCACCCTAATAACATTCCACCATCTTTACTTCCACCGGGGCCATGACTGCACCCCCTATCTCTTCTCCTACTCGGGGTCCGGAGACATCACCCTAATAACATTCCACCATCTTTACTTCCACCAGGGCCATGACTGCACCCCCTCTCTCTTCTCCTACTCGGGGTCCGGAGACATCACCCTAATAACATTCCACCATCTTTACTTCCACCAGGGCCATGACTGCACCCCCTATCTCTTCTCCTACTCGGGGTCCGGAGACATCACCCTAATAACATTCCACCATCTTTACTTCCACCAGGGCCATGACTGCACCCCCTATCTCTTCTCCTACTCGGGGTCCGGAGACATCACCCTAATAACATTCCACCATCTTTACTTCCACCAGGGCCATGACTGCACCCCCTATCTCTTCTCCTACTCTGGGTCCGGAGACATCACCCTAATAACATTCCACCATCTTTACTTCCACCAGGGCCATGACTGCACCCCCTATCTCTTCTCCTACTCGGGGTCCGGAGACATCACCCTAATAACATTCCACCATCTTTACTTCCACCGGGGCCATGACTGCACCCCCTATCTCTTCTCCTACTCGGGGTCCGGAGACATCACCCTAATAACATTCCACCATCTTTACTTCCACCAGGGCCATGACTGCACCCCCTATCTCTTCTCCTACTCGGGGTCCGGAGACATCACCCTAATAACATTCCACCATCTTTACTTCCACCAGGGCCATGACTGCACCCCCTCTCTCTTCTCCTACTCGGGGTCCGGAGACATCACCCTAATAACATTCCACCATCTTTACTTCCACCAGGGCCATGACTGCACCCCCTATCTCTTCTCCTACTCGGGGTCCGGAGACATCACCCTAATAACATTCCACCAGGCCATGACTGCACCCCCTATCTCTTCTCCTCTCCTACTCGGGGTCCGGAGACATCACCCTAATAACATTCCACCATCTTTACTTCCACCAGGGCCATGACTGCACCCCCTCTCTCTTCTCCTATTTGGGGTCCGGAGACATCACCCTAATAACATTCCACCATCTTTACTTCCACCAGGGCCATGACTGCACCCCCTATCTCTTCTCCTACTCGGGGTCCGGAGACATCACCCTAATAACATTCCACCATCTTTACTTCCACCAGGGCCATGACTGCACCCCCTATCTCTTCTCCTACTCGGGGTCCGGAGACATCACCCTAATAACATTCCACCATCTTTACTTCCACCAGGGCCATGACTGCACCCCCTATCTCTTCTCCTACTCGGGGTCCGGAGACATCACCCTAATAACATTCCACCATCTTTACTTCCACCAGGGCCATGACTGCACCCCCTCTCTCTTCTCCTACTCGGGGTCCGGAGACATCACCCTAATAACATTCCACCATCTTTACTTCCACCAGAGCCATGACTGCACCCCCTATCTCTTCTCCTACTCGGGGTCCGGAGACATCACCCTAATAACATTCCACCATCTTTACTTCCACCAGGGCCATGACTGCACCCCCTCTCTCTTCTCCTACTCGGGGTCCGGAGACATCACCCTAATAACATTCCACCATCTTTACTTCCACCAGGGCCATGACTGCACCCCCTATCTCTTCTCCTACTCGGGGTCCGGAGACATCACCCTAATAACATTCCACCATCTTTTACTTCCACCAGGGCCATGACTGCACCCCCTATCTCTTCTCCTACTCGGGGTCCGGAGACATCACCCTAATAACATTCCACCAATCTTTACTTCCACCAGGGCCATGACTGCACCCCCTCTCTCTTCTCCTACTCGGGTCCGGAGACATCACCCTAATAACATTCCACCATCTTTACTTCCACCAGAGCCATGACTGCACCCCCTATCTCTTCTCCTACTCGGGGTCCGGAGACATCACCCTAATAACATTCCACCATCTTTACTTCCACCAGAGCCATGACTGCACCCCCTATCTCTTCTCCTACTCGGGGTCCGGAGACATCACCCTAATAACATTCCACCATCTTTACTTCCACCAGGGCCATGACTGCACCCCCTATCTCTTCTCCTACTCGGGGTCCGGAGACATCACCCTAATAACATTCCACCATCTTTACTTCCACCAGGGCCATGACTGCACCCCCTATCTCTTCTCCTACTCGGGGTCCGGAGACATCACCCTAATAACATTCCACCATCTTTACTTCCACCAGGGCCATGACTGCACCCCCTATCTCTTCTCCTACTCGGGGTCCGGAGACATCACCCTAATAACATTCCACCATCTTTACTTCCACCAGAGCCATGACTGCACCCCCTATCTCTTCTCCTACTCGGGGTCCGAGACATCACCCTAATAACATTCCACCATCTTTACTTCCACCAGGGCCATGACTGCACCCCCTATCTCTTCTCCTACTCGGGGTCCGGAGACATCACCCTAATAACATTCCACCATCTTTACTTCCACCAGGGCCATGACTGCACCCCCTCTCTCTTCTCCCTACTCGGGGTCCGGAGACATCACCCTAATAACATTCCACCATCTTTACTTCCACCAGAGCCATGACTGCACCCCCTATCTCTTCTCCTACTCGGGGTCCGGAGACATCACCCTAATAACATTCCACCATCTTTACTTCCACCAGGGCCATGACTGCACCCCCTCTCTCTTCTCCTACTCGGGGTCCGGAGACATCACCCTAATAACATTCCACCATCTTTACTTCCACCAGGGCCATGACTGCACCCCCTATCTCTTCTCCTACTCGGGGTCCGGAGACATCACCCTAATAAACATTCCACCATCTTTACTTCCACCAGGGCAATGACTGCACCCCCTATCTCTTCTCCTACTCGGGGTCCGGAGACATCACCCTAATAACATTCCACCATCTTTACTTCCACCAGGGCCATGACTGCACCCCCTATCTCTTCTCCTACTCGGGGTCCGGAGACATCACCCTAATAACATTCCACCATCTTTACTTCCACCAGGGCCATGACTGCACCCCCTATCTCTTCTCCTACTCGGGGTCCGGAGACATCACCCTAATAAACATTCCACCATCTTTACTTCCACCAGGGCCATGACTGCACCCCCTATCTCTTCTCCTACTCGGGGTCCGGAGACATCACCCTAATAACATTCCACCATCTTTACTTCCACCAGGGCCATGACTGCACCCCCTATCTCTTCTCCTACTCGGGGTCCGGAGACATCACCCTAATAACATTCCACCATCTTTACTTCCACCAGGGCCATGACTGCACCCCCTATCTCTTCTCCTACTCGGGGTCCGGAGACATCACCCTAATAACATTCCACCATCTTTACTTCCACCAGGGCCATGACTGCACCCCCTATCTCTTCTCCTACTCGGGGTCCGGAGACATCACCCTAATAACATTCCACCATCTTTACTTCCACCAGGGCCATGACTGCACCCCCTATCTCTTCTCCTACTCGGGGTCCGGAGACATCACCCTAATAACATTCCACCATCTTTACTTCCACCAGGGCCATGACTGCACCCCCTATCTCTTCTCCTACTCTGGGTCCGGAGACATCCACATACTCAGCAGGATTGGGGCTCAGAAGCCGACCTCCAAGGCGGCCATGTCTGCCATGCAGCATTTCCGAAATCTGGACAAGAAGGCCGCTCAAGAGGACGATGGTCCCGACTCCGACACCCTGCACCAGAACAGCATCAGGTGAGAGTCGGCCAATCATCTGCAGGGAACACAGGGAAAGGAACCTGTCACCCCAACACCCAACACTAATCTCCCGACTCCGACACCCTGCACCAGAATAGCATCAGGTGAGAGTCGGCCAATCATCTGCAGGGAACACAGGGGCAGGAACCTGTCACCCCAACACCCCAAAACCCAACACTCATCTCCCGACTCCGACACCCTGCACCAAAACAGCATCAGGTGAGAGTCGGCCAATCATCTGCAGGGAACACAGGGGCAGGAACCTGTCACCCCAACACCCCAAAACCCAACACCCAACACTCATCTCCCGACTCCGACACCCTGCACCAAAACAGCATCAGGTGAGAGTCGGCCAATCATCTGCAGGGACCACAGGGGCAGGAACCTGTCACCCCAACACCCCAAAACCCAACACCCATCTCCCGACTCCGACACCCTGCACCAAAACCGCATCAGGTGAGAGTCGGCCAATCATCTGCAGGGGACACAGGGACAGGAACCTGTCACCCCAACACCCAACACTCATCTCCCGACTCCGACACCCTGCACCAAAACAGCATCAGGTGAGAGTCGGCCAATCATCTGCAGGGGACACAGGGACAGGAACCTGTCACCCTAACACCCCAAAACCCAACACTCATCTCCCGACTCCGACACCCTGCACCAAAACAGCATCATGTGAGAGTCGGCCAATCATCTGCAGGGGACACAGGGACAGGAACCTGTCACCCCAACACTTATCTCAGGAATGCATTACCTGTACTAAATCCCCTCCTCATTCCACCTAACCCTTACTAACTCCTTTCCCCCACCACTCATCCCACTATCACTAAACCCTTACTAACCCTCCAGCCCCACCACCCATCCCACTATCACCTAACCCTCCAGCCCCACCACTCATCCCACTATCACCAAACCCTTACTAACCCTCCAGCCCCACCACCCATCCCACTATCACCTAACCCTCCAGCCCCACCACTCATCCCACTATCACCAAACCCTTACGAACCCTCCAGCCCCACCACCCATCCCACTATCACCTAACCCTCCAGCCCCACCACTCATCCCACTATCACCAAACCCTTACTAACCCTCCAGCCCCACCACTCATCCAACTATCACCTAACCCTCACTAACCCTCTAGCCCCACCACTCATCCAACTATCACCTAACCCTCACTAACCCTCCAGCCCCACCACTCATCCCACTATCACCTAACCCTCTAGCCCCACCACTCATCCCAATATCACCTAACCCTTACTAACTCTCCAGCCCCACCACTCATCCAACTATCACCTAACCCTCACTAACCCTCTAGCCCCACCACTCATCCCACTATCACCTAACCCTCACTAACCCTCCAGCTCCACCACTCATCCCACTATCACCTAACCCTCACTAACCCTTCCAGCTCCACCACTCATCCCACTATCACCTAACCCTCCAGCCCCACCACTCATCCCAATATCACCTAACCCTCACTAATGCTCCAGCCCCACAACTCATTCCACTATCACCTAACCCTCCAGCCCCACCACTCATCCCAATATCACCTAACCCTCACTAACCCTCCAGCCCCACCACTCATCCCACTATCACCTAACCCTCACTAACCCTTCAGCCCCACCACTCATCCCACTATCACCTAACCCTCCAGCCCCACCACTCATTCCACTATCACCTAACCCTTACTAACCCTCCAGCCCCACCACTCATCCCACTATCACCTAACCCTCACTAACCCTTCAGCCCCACCACTCATCCCACTATCACCTAACCCTCCAGCCCCACCACTCATCCCACTATCACCTAACCCTCCAGCCCCACCACTCATTCCACTATCACCTAACCCTCACTAACCCTTCAGCCCCACCACTCATCCCACTATCACCTAACCCTCCAGCCCCACCACTCATTCCACTATCACCTAACCCTTACTAACCCTCCAGCCCCACCACTCATCCCACTATCACCTAACCCTTACTAACCCTCAAGCCCCACCACTAATCCCACTATCACCTAACCCTCACTAACCCTTCAGCCCCACCACTCATCCCACTATCACCTAACCCTCCAGCCCCACCACTCATCCCACTATCACCTAACCCTCCAGCCCCACCACTCATTCCACTATCACCTAACCCTTACTAACCCTCCAGCCCCACCACTCATCCCACTATCACCTAACCCTTACTAACCCTCCAGCCCCACCACTCATCCCACTATCACCTAACCCTCACTAACCCTCCAGCCCTAACTCCTCAATGGAGTGACCCCTCTTGTATGCCTTTGTATGGGTTGTCACTCTGCTGTTTTCCTGCAGCCAGCTCCTGGCCCTGGACCGAGAAGGGGACGGCGATTTCTCTTTCAGCAGTAGTGGAATGGACGGATCTCTCGTGATTTGGGCGATGAAGGTGAGTGTGAGTGTCTGGTATTTTGGGGGTTAATAGACGGAGCAGCTGAAGGTCTTTCCTGTGTTTCAGACATGAGCGCCCTCCAGCTCGCCTCGGGGTCAGTCTGAGGTCCTCCAGCAGCCACCACCTGACACCCTGGAGTGGACACAGAATGTCACACGGATTGTTGGCAACAAGAAACTTCCGGAAGGTTCACATGAATACAAGTGACAAGGCTGCGTCATATCCCAAGTAGTCTGAGCACGGCCTGAAATGTGACATGCTGGAGAACGCGGCCTAAATTGTGACATCCTGGAGAACGCGGCCTGAAATGTGACATCCCGGAGAACGCGGCCTGAAATGTGACATCCTGGAAAACGCGGCCTGAAATGTAACATCCCGGGGAACGCGGCCTGAAATGTGACATCCCGGAGAACGCGGCCTGAAATGTGACATCCCGGAGAATGCGGCCTGAAATGTGGCGTCCTGGAGAACGTGGCCTGAAATGTGACATCCCATGGGAACGCAGCCCTGAAATGTGACATCCCGGGGAACGTGGCTCTGAAATGTGACATCCCGGGGAACGCGGCTCTGAAATGTGACATCCCGGGAACGCGGCTCTGAAATGTGACATCCCGGGGAACGCGGCTCTGAAATGTGACATCCCGGGGAACGCGGCTCTGAAATGTGACATCCCGGGAAACGCGGCCTGAAATGTGACATTCTGTGTAATGACAAGCCAACAGATTACAGCCTGACCAACCTCTCCACTGGTGTCCTCTTTATTCATCATACCTCATTATATTACATGTTGTACCCAGAATGATGTCCTATCCTCTACACTGTACCCCAAACTCTGCTGTATCCTCTACACTGTACCCCAAACGTTCTGTTCACTGTACCTCAGAATACCTCAATATTGTACCATATCTTCAACAAAGCACCCATTCAGTAAATAGTCCACAATAGGAACAATGAGGAGTTTATGTGTCATTGAGTCTCATGTCAGGGCCCGGTGACCAGTATACTGTATATGACTAGAGGGGTTCAAAGCTTTGGCTGGGTGTTGGCTTGGAGTTACAAGCTTTGGCTGACTGGGGGTTGGCCTGGAGGTTCAAGCTTTGGCTGGCTGGGGGTTGGCTTGGAGTTCCAAGCTTTGGCTGGGGGTTGGGTTGTAACAGAACTTACCACACTTCGATTGAGTGCTTCCGTCATGTACCGCCTGCTATCAGTCTAGATATAGATATCAGATATTCCAGCCGCTCACCACACACGACGAGACGAGACTTGTCTGTCTGCTGAACATGGAGTGTTTAATAGAACCAAGAATACAACCTTATATACAGTTAGAGGAGGTAACCAGAACATAAATTACATGAGCTAATTAACTAATCATTTACCCAGACTACGCGACTCCGAGATATGACCTTTCAGGGTAGACGTCACGTCTCCTTGCTCACCTGCTAAACAATCCACATTATCATAAGTGTAAACACAGGACATCTTCACACAATAGCCGGGTCAATTAGCACAGAGAACAGACAGGTGGCTGGAGGTGAGGACATTAGCATCTCTTTACTCTGTATGTCCCAACCGTATGAATCAGTCACTCTAATATGGCATATACAGGCATAGAGCTCACAAAGAGCACTGTTCCCCCAAATGCCAGGGCCCTTGGGTTGGGTTGGAGTTCCAAGCTTTGGGCTGGGGGTTGGGTTGGAGTTTAAAGCTTTGGGCTGGGTTGGAGTTCCAAGCTTTGGGCTAGGGGTTGGGGATCCAATCATTGACTAGGGGTTGGGTTGGAGTGCAAAGCTTTGGGCTGGGGGTTGGGTTAGAGTTCCAAGCTTTGGCTGGGGGTTGGGTCTGAGTGCCAAGCTTTGGGCTGGGGGTTGGAGTTCCAAGCTTTGGGCTGGGGGTTGGGGAGCCAAGCTTTGGGCTGGGGGTTGGGGAGCCAAGCTTTGGGCTGGGGGTTGGGGAGCCAAGCTTTGGGCTGGGGGTTGGGGAGCCAAGCTTTGGGTTGGGCAGCCAAGCTTTGGGTTGGGGGTTGGGCAGCCAAGCTTTGGGGGTTGGGTTGGAGTTCCAAGCTTTGGGATGGGGGTTGGGTTGGAGTTCCAAGCTTTGGGATGGGGGTTGGGTTGGAGTTCCAAGCTTTGGGATGGGGGTTGGGTTGGAGTTCCAAGCTTTGGGCTGGGGGTTGGGTTGGAGTTCCAAGCTTTGGGCTGGGGGTTGGGTTGGAGTTCCAAGCTTTGGGATGGGGGTTGGGTTGGAGTTCCAAGCTTTGGGATGGGGGTTGGGTTGGAGTTCCAAGCTTTGGGCTGGGGGTTGGGTTGGAGTTCCAAGCTTTGGGGTGGGGGTTGGGTTGGAGTTCTAAGCTTGGGTGGAGGACACTGAATGGAGACCAGTGGAGGGATTGGTAGAGAGGGGTGGAGGACACTGAATGGAGGTCAGTGGAGGGATTGGTAGAGAGGGGTGGAGGACACAGAGTGGAGGTCAGTGGAGGGATTGGTAGAGAGGGGTGGATTACACTGAATGGAGGTCAGTGGAGGGATTGGTAGAGAGGGGTGGGTTACACTGAATGGAGGTCAGTGGAGGGATTGGTAGAGAGAGGTGGAGGACACTGAATGGAGACCAGTGGAGGGATTGGTAGAGAGGGGTGGAGGACACTGAATGGAGGTCAGTGGAGGGATTGGAGGAGAGGGGTGGAGGACACTGAATGGAGGTCAGTGGAGGGATTGGAGGGGAGGGGTGGAGGACACTGAATGGAGGTCAGTGGAGGGATTGGTAGAGAGGGGTGGAGGACACTGAATGGAGGTCAGTGGAGGGATTGGTAGAGAGGGGTGGAGGACACTGAATGGAGGTCAGTGGAGGGATTGGTAGAGAGGGGTGGAGGACACAGAGTGGAGGTCAGTGGAGGGATTGGTAGAGAGGGGTGGATTACACTGAATGGAGGTCAGTGGAGGGATTGGTAGAGAGGGGTGGATTACACTGAATGGAGGTCAGTGGAGGGATTGGTAGAGAGAGGTGGAGGACACTGAATGGAGACCAGTGGAGGGATTGGTAGAGAGGGGTGGAGGACACTGAATGGAGGTCAGTGGAGGGATTGGAGGAGAGTGGTGGAGGACACTGAATGGAGGTCAGTGGAGGGATTGGAGGGGAGGGGTGGAGGACACTGAATGGAGGTCAGTGGAGGGATTGGAGGAGAGGGGTGGAGGACACTGAATGGAGGTCAGTGGAGGGATTGGAGGAGAGGGGTGGAGGACAGTGAATGGAGGTCAGTGGAGGGATTGGTAGAGAGGGGTGGAGGACACTGAATGGAGGTCAGTGGAGGGATTGGAGAAGAGGGGTGGAGGACAGTGAATGGAGGTCAGTGGAGGGATTGGAGGAGAGGGGTGGAGGACAGTGAATGGAGGTCAGTGGAGGGATTGGTAGAGAGGGGTGGAGGACACTGAATGGAGACTAGTGGAGGGATTGCTAGAGAGGGGTGGAGGACACTGAATGGAGGTCAGTGGAGGGATTGGTAGAGAGGGGTGGAGGACACTGAATGGAGGTCAGTGGAGGGATTGGTAGAGAGGGGTGGAAGACACTGAATGGAGGTCAGTGGAGGGATTGGTAGAGAGGGGTGGCCCTTCCTGAGATCCGCCCTCCCTGAGATCGGCCCTCCCAGACCCTCCATGAGATCGGCGCTCCATGAAATCGGCCCTCCCCAGGCCCTTCCTGAGCTCGACCCTTCCTGAGATCGGTCCTCCCTAGGCCCTCCCTGAGATCAGCGCCCTCCCTGAGATCGGCCCTCCCTGAGATCGGCCCTTCCTGAGCTCGACCCTCCCTGAGAACGGCCCTCCCTGAGCTCGGCCCTCCCTGAGAACGGCCCTCCCTGAGAACGGCCCTCCCTGAGAACGGCCCTCCCTGAGAACGGCCCTCCCTGAGAACGGCCCTCCCTGAGAACGGCCCTCCCTGAGAACGGCCCTCCCCAGGCCTTTCCTGAGATCGGCCCTTCCTGAGATCGGTCCTCCCCAGGCCCTTCCTGAGATCGGCCCTCCCTGAAATCGGCACTTCCCTGGACCTTCCTGAGATCGGCCCTCCCCAGGCTCTTCCTGAGATCGGCACTTCCTGAGATCAGCCCTCCCCAGGCCCTCCCTGAGATCGGCCCTCCCTGAGATCAGCCCTCCCCAGGCCCTCCCTAAAATCGGCCCTCCCTGAGATCGGCCCTTCCAGGCCCTCCATGAGATCGGCCCTTCCTGAGCTCGACCCTTCCTGAGATCGCACCGTGACAGACTGGGGTGTTGGGGTCACAGGTTCCTGTCCCTGTGGTCCCTGCAGATGATTGGCCGACTCTCACCTGATGCTGTTTTGGTGCAGGGTGTCAGAGTCGGGAGATGAGTGTTGGGTTTTGGGGTGTTAGGGTGACAGGTTCCTGTCCCTGTGTCCCCTGCAGATGATTGGCCGACTCTCACCTGATGCTGTTTTGGTGCAGGGTGTCGGAGTCGGGAGATGAGTGTTGGGTGTTGGGGTGACAGGTTCCTGTCCCTGTGTCCCCTGCAGATGATTGGCCGACTCTCACCTGATGCGGTTTTGGTGCAGGGTGTCGGAGTCGGGAGATGGGTGTTGGGTTTTGGGGTGTTGGGGTGACAGGTTCCTGCCCCTGTGGTCCCTGCAGATGATTGGCCGACTCTCACCTGATGCGTGACAAGCCAACAGATTACAGCCTGACCAACCTCTCCACTGGTGTCCTCTTTATTCATCATACCTCATTATATTACATGTTGTACCCAGAATGATGTCCTATCCTCTACACTGTACCCCAAACTCTGCTGTATCCTCTACACTGTACCCCAAACGTTCTGTTCACTGTACCTCAGAATACCTCAATATTGTACCATATCTTCAACAAAGCACCCATTCAGTAAATAGTCCACAATAGGAACAATGAGGAGTTTATGTGTCATTGAGTCTCATGTCAGGGCCCGGTGACCAGTATACTGTATATGACTAGAGGGGTTCAAAGCTTTGGCTGGGTGTTGGCTTGGAGTTACAAGCTTTGGCTGACTGGGGGTTGGCCTGGAGGTTCAAGCTTTGGCTGGCTGGGGGTTGGCTTGGAGTTCCAAGCTTTGGCTGGGGGTTGGGTTGTAACAGAACTTACCACACTTCGATTGAGTGCTTCCGTCATGTACCGCCTGCTATCAGTCTAGATATAGATATCAGATATTCCAGCCGCTCACCACACACGACGAGACGAGACTTGTCTGTCTGCTGAACATGGAGTGTTTAATAGAACCAAGAATACAACCTTATATACAGTTAGAGGAGGTAACCAGAACATAAATTACATGAGCTAATTAACTAATCATTTACCCAGACTACGCGACTCCGAGATATGACCTTTCAGGGTAGACGTCACGTCTCCTTGCTCACCTGCTAAACAATCCACATTATCATAAGTGTAAACACAGGACATCTTCACACAATAGCCGGGTCAATTAGCACAGAGAACAGACAGGTGGCTGGAGGTGAGGACATTAGCATCTCTTTACTCTGTATGTCCCAACCGTATGAATCAGTCACTCTAATATGGCATATACAGGCATAGAGCTCACAAAGAGCACTGTTCCCCCAAATGCCAGGGCCCTTGGGTTGGGTTGGAGTTCCAAGCTTTGGGCTGGGGGTTGGGTTGGAGTTTAAAGCTTTGGGCTGGGTTGGAGTTCCAAGCTTTGGGCTAGGGGTTGGGGATCCAATCATTGACTAGGGGTTGGGTTGGAGTGCAAAGCTTTGGGCTGGGGGTTGGGTTAGAGTTCCAAGCTTTGGCTGGGGGATGGGTCTGAGTGCCAAGCTTTGGGCTGGGGGTTGGAGTTCCAAGCTTTGGGCTGGGGGTTGGGGATCCAAGCTTTGGGCTGGGGGTTGGGGAGCCAAGCTTTGGGCTGGGGGTTGGGGAGCCAAGCTTTGGGCTGGGGGTTGGGGAGCCAAGCTTTGGGCTGGGGGTTGGGGAGCCAAGCTTTGGGTTGGGCAGCCAAGCTTTGGGTTGGGGGTTGGGCAGCCAAGCTTTGGGGGTTGGGTTGGAGTTCCAAGCTTTGGGATGGGGGTTGGGTTGGAGTTCCAAGCTTTGGGCTGGGGGTTGGGTTGGAGTTCCAAGCTTTGGGCTGGGGGTTGGGTTGGAGTTCCAAGCTTTGGGATGGGGGTTGGGTTGGAGTTCCAAGCTTTGGGATGGGGGTTGGGTTGGAGTTCCAAGCTTTGGGCTGGGGGTTGGGTTGGAGTTCCAAGCTTTGGGGTGGGGGTTGGGTTGGAGTTCTAAGCTTGGGTGGAGGACACTGAATGGAGACCAGTGGAGGGATTGGTAGAGAGGGGTGGAGGACACTGAATGGAGGTCAGTGGAGGGATTGGTAGAGAGGGGTGGAGGACACTGAGGGGAGGTCAGTGGAGGGATTGGTAGAGAGGGGTGGAGTACACTGAATGGAGGTCAGTGGAGGGATTGGTAGAGAGGGGTGGATTACACTGAATGGAGGTCAGTGGAGGGATTGGTAGAGAGAGGTGGAGGACACTGAATGGAGACCAGTGGAGGGATTGGTAGAGAGGGGTGGAGGACACTGAATGGAGGTCAGTGGAGGGATTGGAGGAGAGGGGTGGAGGACACTGAATGGAGGTCAGTGGAGGGATTGGAGGGGAGGGTGGAGGACACTGAATGGAGGTCAGTGGAGGGATTGGTAGAGAGGGGTGGAGGACACTGAATGGAGGTCAGTGGAGGGATTGGTAGAGAGGGGTGGAGGACACTGAATGGAGGTCAGTGGAGGGATTGGTAGAGAGGGGTGGAGGACACAGAGTGGAGGTCAGTGGAGGGATTGGTAGAGAGGGTGGATTACACTGAATGGAGGGTCAGTGGAGGGATTGGTAGAGAGGGGTGGATTACACTGAATGGAGGTCAGTGGAGGGATTGGTAGAGAGAGGTGGAGGACACTGAATGGAGACCAGTGGAGGGATTGGTAGAGAGGGGTGGAGGACACTGAATGGAGGTCAGTGGAGGGATTGGAGGAGAGTGGTGGAGGACACTGAATGGAGGTCAGTGGAGGGATTGGAGGGGAGGGGTGGAGGACACTGAATGGAGGTCAGTGGAGGGATTGGAGGAGAGGGGTGGAGGACACTGAATGGAGGTCAGTGGAGGGATTGGAGGAGAGGGGTGGAGGACAGTGAATGGAGGTCAGTGGAGGGATTGGTAGAGAGGGGTGGAGGACACTGAATGGAGGTCAGTGGAGGGATTGGAGAAGAGGGGTGGAGGACAGTGAATGGAGGTCAGTGGAGGGATGGAGGAGAGGGGTGGAGGACAGTGAATGGAGGTCAGTGGAGGGATTGGTAGAGAGGGGTGGAGGACACTGAATGGAGACTAGTGGAGGGATTGCTAGAGAGGGGTGGAGGACACTGAATGGAGGTCAGTGGAGGGATTGGTAGAGAGGGGTGGAGGACACTGAATGGAGGTCAGTGGAGGGATTGGTAGAGAGGGGTGGAAGACACTGAATGGAGGTCAGTGGAGGGATTGGTAGAGAGGGGTGGCCCTTCCTGAGATCCGCCCTCCCTGAGATCGGCCCTCCCTGAGATCGGCCCTCCCAGACCCTCCATGAGATCGGCGCTCCATGAAATCGGCCCTTTCCCAGGCCCTTCCTGAGCTCGACCCTTCCTGAGATCGGTCCTCCCTAGGCCCTCCCTGAGATCAGCGCCCTCCCTGAGATCGGCCCTCCCTGAGATCGGCCCTTCCTGAGCTCGACCCTCCCTGAGAACGGCCCTCCCTGAGCTCGGCCCTCCCTGAGAACGGCCCTCCCTGAGAACGGCCCTCCCTGAGAACGGCCCTCCCTGAGAACGGCCCTCCCCAGGCCTTTCCTGAGATCGGCCCTTCCTGAGATCGGTCCTCCCCAGGCCCTTCCTGAGATCGGCCCTCCCTGAAATCGGCACTTCCCTGGACCTTCCTGAGATCGGCCCTCCCCAGGCTCTTCCTGAGATCGGCACTTCCTGAGATCAGCCCTCCCCAGGCCCTCCCTGAGATCGGCCCTCCCTGAGATCAGCCCTCCCCAGGCCCTCCCTAAAATCGGCCCTCCCTGAGATCGGCCCTTCCAGGCCCTCCATGAGATCGGCCCTTCCTGAGCTCGACCCTTCCTGAGATCGCACCGTGACAGACTGAGATATTCCTATGTCTAGGGTCACCTTATGTCCACTAGGGCCATAGGGTGACAAAGAATCATAATTCATAGTACATGAGATGGGACATAATTAATACTTCATATTTCAGGACTGAGATATCACAAGGAGCTCATGATGACATGACCAGGTCAGCCAGCCAGTGAGTCATATCTTTGGAAGCAAGTGCAGAGCTGAGTCTCGTCTTGTTTATGGGAATGGATATGGATCGTGGATGCAAGATTGTCGCAGTGTGTCAGATAAGCTTGTCGTGGTTGGATGGAAGGTCGTAAGCGGTGGTGACCGTTACAGGCCCTCCCTGAGAACGGCCCTCCACAGGCCCTTTCTGAGATCGGCCCTCCCTGAGATCGGCCCTCCCTGAGATTGGCCCTTCCTGAGAACGGTCCTCCCCAGGCCCTTCCTGAGATCGGCCCTCCCTGAGATCGGCCCTTCCTGAGATCGGTCCTCCCCAGGCCCTTCCTGAGATCGGCCCTCCCTGAGATCGGCCCTTCCTGAGATCGGCCCTTCCTGAGATCGGTCCTCCCCAGGCCCTTCCTGAGATCGGCCATCCCTGAAATCGGCCCTTCCCTGGACCTTCCAGAGATGGGCCCTCCACAGGCCCGTCCTGAGATCGGCCCTCCCTGAGATCGGTCCTCCCCAGGCCCTTCCTGAGATCGGCACTTCCTGAGCTCGACCCTTCCTGAGCTCGACCCTTCCTGAGATCGGTCCTCCCTAGGCCCTCCCTGAGATCGGCCCCCCCTGAGAATGGCCCTCCCTGAGAACGGCCCTCCCCAGGCCCTTCCTGAGATCGGCCCTTCCTGAGATCGGTCCCCCCTAGTCCCTCCCTGAGATCGGCCCTCCCCGAGATCGGCCCTCCCCGAGCCCTTCCTGAGATCGGCACTCCCCTGGACCTTCCTGAGATCGGCCCTCCCCAGGCCCTTCCTGAGATCGGCCCTTCCTGAGATCGGTCCCCCCTAGTCCCTCCCCGAGATCGGTCCCCCCTAGTCCCTCCCCGAGATCGGCCCTCCCTGAGATCGGCACTCCCCTGGACCTTCCTGAGATCGGCCCTCCCCAGGCCCTTCCTGAGATCGGCCCTCCCAGGCCCTTCCTGAGATCGGCCCTTCCTGAAATCGGTCCCCCCTAGTCCCTCCCCGAGATCGGCCCTCCCCGAGCCCTTCCTGAGATCGGCACTCCCTGAGATCGGCCCTCCCTGAGATCGGCACTCCCCTGGACCTTCCTGAGATCGGCCCTCCCCAGGCCCTTCCTGAGATCGGCCCTCCCCGAGATCGGTCCCCCCTAGTCCCTCCCCGAGATCGGCCCTCCCTGAGATCGGCACTCCCCTGGACCTTCCTGAGATCGGCCCTCCCCAGGCCCTTCCTGAGATCGGCCCTCCCAGGCCCTTCCTGAGATCGGCCCTTCCTGAAATCGGTCCCCCCTAGTCCCTCCCCGAGATCGGCCCTCCCCGAGCCCTTCCTGAGATCGGCACTCCCTGAGATCGGCCCTCCCTGAGATCGGCACTCCCCTGGACCTTCCTGAGATCGGCCCTCCCCAGGCCCTTCCTGAGATCGGCCCTTCCTGAGATCGGTCCCCCCTAGTCCCTCCCCGTGATCGGCCCTCCCCGAGCCCTTCCTGAGATCGGCACTCCCCTGGACCTTCCTGGCCCACAGACAGGACGGCACAGGATAACACTACGTGTATAACACAGCCTGAGGCAGGAGAGAGCAGGAATCACTTACCTTAGGCCAGGAGGTCAGAGAGAGCGAATCACATGACTTCTCCTCTCCCAGAATGCCCAGCTACAAAGAACAGCAAATACACTTAGCTTGCTGTATTTCTCACACTGGCCTGTGGTGGCAGCGACACCTACTGGCAACAGTGATAAATCCCCTTCTCAGAGTATCCTTACTATGGAGGAGTGCGGGGTGTACCAAGATGTCCGCTCTCCCCTTTCTCACTGTATCCTTACTATGGAGGGGTGCGGGGTGTACCAAGATGTCCGCTCTCCCCTTTCTCACTGTATCCTTACTATGGAGGGGTGCGGGGTGTACCAAGATGTCCACTCTCCCCCTCCTCACTGTATCCTTACTATGGAGTAGATATGTGCTTTC
This sequence comes from Rana kukunoris, assembly GCA_029574335.1. Taxonomy (NCBI): domain Eukaryota; kingdom Metazoa; phylum Chordata; class Amphibia; order Anura; family Ranidae; genus Rana; species Rana kukunoris. The sequence continues at coordinate 124,416 of JAJQKJ010002791.1, read as the reverse complement.
CTATTCGTAACGAATGGATTTTCGTACGAATTTGTTAGTATTCGTACATTCGTATCAATTTGAACATCCGAACAGCTGAAAGACTCAAAATACGAAAATGACGGAATTACGAATAAGCAAAATAACGAACAAACGAAAATACGAAAGTACGAATGGACAATCTTACTAAAATACGAAACACTGAAAAAGCAAAAGAACGAAAATTACATCTATAACGAACGATTTGCATTCCGCATTTTAAATCCTTTGTCTGTTAGTATTTTCATTTGTGTGTTTTGTAAATCTGTTTCTTTGTCTGTTCGTAAATTTGTGCACTTGTAAGTTGTTCTTTCGAATGGGCAGTGTAGTTAGTAAGTGATGTATCTTACTTAATATCTTAGCCAATCAGCTTATCTCTTTTGTGCTGAGTCACCTTGTTGGCAAAAAGTCCGACCGTGTGTACGGGGCTTAAGAGAAAGCATATCTTAATATGGATTAGCCGTGTGTTGCTATGTATTTACGAAAGTACAAAATTACGAATCCATTAAACGAAAATTATTATCTAACAAAATTACGAATTTCGAATCAACGAACATAAATTAGACAGAATTACAAATCATTCAGTATAAACGAAATTAAAACTGTTACGAAAATACGAACGGATCCGAATAGGAAAACTTGCATCTTACGAAATTACGAATCTTTACGAATCTACGGAACGAGACAAAACGGAACAAAAAAATACGAAAATTTTTGTTGTGCACATGTCTACTATGGAGGTGTGCGGGGTGTACCAAGATGTCCGCTCTCCCCCTTCTCACTGTATCCTTACTATGGAGGAGTGCGGGGTGTACCAAGATGTCCGCTCTGCCCCTTCTCACTGTATCCTTACTATGGAGGAGTACGGGGTGTGCCAAGATGTCCGCTCCCCCCCTTCTCAGTGTATCCTTACTATGGAGGTGTGCGGGGTGTACCAAGATGTCCGCTCTCCCCCTTCTCACTGTATCCTTACTATGGAGGAGTGCGGGGTGTACCAAGATGTCCGCTCTCCCCCTTCTCACTGTATCCTTACTATGGAGGGGTGCGGGGTGTACCAAGATGTCCGCTCTCCCCTTCTCACTGTATCCTTACTATGGAGGAGTGCGGGGTGTACCAAGATGTCCGCTCTCCCCCTTCTCACTGTATCCTTACTATGGAGGAGTGCGGGGTGTACCAAGATGGCCCGCTCTCCCCCTCCTCACTGTATCCTTACTATGGAGGAGTGCGGGGTGTACCAAGATGTCCGCTCTCCCACTTCTCACTGTATCCTTACTATGGAGGAGTGCGGGGTGTACCAAGATGTCCGCTTTCCCCCTTCTCAGAGTATCCTTACTATGGAGGAGTGCGGGGTGTACCAAGATGTCCGCTCTCCCCCTTCTCACTGTATCCTTACTATGGAGGAGTGCGGGGTGTACCAAGATGTCCGCTCTCCCCCTTCTCACTGTATCCTTACTATGGAGGAGTGTGGGGTGTACCAAGATGGCCGCTCTCCCCTTCTCACTGTATCCTTACTATGGAGGAGTGCGGGGTGTACCAAGATGTCCGCTCTCCCCCTTCTCACTGTATCCTTACTATGGAGGGGTGCGGGGTGTACCAAGATGTCCGCTCTCCCCCTTCTCACTGTATCCTTACTGTGGAGGAGTGCGGGGTGTACCAAGATGTCCGCTCTCCCCCTTCTCACTGTATCCTTACTATGGAGGGGTGCGGGGTGTACCAAGATGTCCGCTCTCCCCCTTCTCACTGTATCCTTACTATGGAGGAGTGCGGGGTGTACCAAGATGTCCGCTCTCCCCTTCTCACTGTATCCTTACTATGGAGGAGTGCGGGGTGTACCAAGATGTCCGCTCTCCCCCTTCTCACTGTATCCTTACTATGGAGGAGTGCGGGGTGTACCAAGATGTCCGCTCTCCCCCTTCTCACTGTATCCTTACTATGGAGGAGTGCGGGGTGTACCAAGATGTCCGCTCTCCCCTTCTCACTGTATCCTTACTATGGAGGAGTGCGGGGTGTACCAAGATGTCCGCTCTCCCCCCTCCTCACTGTATCCTTACTATGGAGGAGTGCGGGGTGTACCAAGATGTCCGCTCTCCCCTTCTCACTGTATCCTTACTATGGAGGGGTGCGGGGTGTACCAAGATTTCTGCTCTCCCCTTCTCACTGTATCCTTACTATGGAGGAGTGCGGGGTGTACCAAGATGTCCGCTCTCCCCCTTCTCACTGTATCCTTACTATGGAGGGGTGCGGGGTGTACCAAGATGTCCGCTCTCCCCCTCCTCACTGTATCCTTACTATGGAGGAGTGCGGGGTGTACAAAGATGTCCGCTCTCCCCTTCTCACTGTATCCTTACTATGGAGGGGTGCGGGGTGTGCCAAGATGTCCGCTCTCCCCCTTCTCACTGTATCCTTACTATGGAGGAGTACGGGGTGTGCCAAGATGTCCGCTCTCCCCCTTCTCACTGTATCCTTACTATGGAGGGGTGCGGGGTGTACCAAGATGTCCGCTCTCCCCCTTCTCACTGTATCCTTACTATGGAGGGGTGCGGGGTGTACCAAGATGTCCGCTCTGCCCCTTCTCACTGTATCCTTACTATGGAGGAGTACGGGGTGTGCCAAGATGTCCGCTCCCCCCCTTCTCAGTGTATCCTTACTATGGAGGGGTGCGGGGTGTACCAAGATGTCCGCTCTCCCCCTTCTCACTGTATCCTTACTATGGAGGGGTGCGGGGTGTACCAAGATGTCCGCTCTCCACCTTCTCAGAGTATCCTTACTATGGAGGGGTGCGGGGTGTACCAAGATGTCCACTCTCCCCCTTCTCACTGTATCCTTACTATGGAGGAGTGTGGGGTGTACCAAGATGTCCGCTCTGCCCCTTCTCACTGTATCCTTACTATGGAGGAGTACGGGGTGTGCCAAGATGTCCGCTCTCCCCCTTCTCACTGTATCCTTACTATGGAGGAGTGTGGGGTGTACCAAGATGTCCGCTCTGCCCCTTCTCACTGTATCCTTACTATGGAGGAGTACGGGGTGTGCCAAGATGTCCGCTCTCCCCTTCTCACTGTATCCTTACTATGGAGGGGTGCGGGGTGTACCAAGATGTCCGCTCTCCCCCTTCTCACTGTATCCTTACTATGGAGGAGTGCGGGGTGTACCAAGATGTCCGCTCTCCCCTTCTCACTGTATCCTTACTATGGAGGAGTGCGGGGTGTACCAAGATGTCCGCTCTCCCCCTTCTCACTGTATCCTTACTATGAAGGAGTGCGGGGTGTACCAAGATGTCCGCTCTCCCCTTCTCACTGTATCCTTACTATGGAGGAGTGCGGGGTGAACCAAGATGTCCGCTCTCCCCCTTCTCACTGTATCCTTACTATGGAGGAGTGCGGGGTGTACCAAGATGTCCGCTCTCCCCCTCCTCACTGTATCCTTACTATGGAGGAGTGCGGGGTGTACCAAGATGTCAGCTCTCCCCCTTCTCACTGTATCCTTACTATGGAGGGGTGCGGGGTGTACCAAGATGTCCGCTCTCCCCCTTCTCACTGTATCCTTACTATGGAGGAGTGCGGGGTGTACCAAGATTTCCGCTCTCCCCCTTCTCACTGTATCCTTACTATGGAGGAGTGCGGGGTGTACCAAGATGTCCGCTCTCCCCCTTCTCACTGTATCCTTACTATGGAGGGGTGCGGGGTGTACCAAGATGTCCGCTCTCCCCCTCCTCACTGTATCCTTACTATGGAGGAGTGCGGGGTGTACCAAGATGTCCGCTCTCCCCCTTCTCACTGTATCCTTACTATGGAGGGGTGCGGGTGTACCAAGATGTCCGCTCTCCCCCTTCTCACTGTATCCTTACTATGGAGGGGTGCGGGGTGTACCAAGATGTCCGCTCTCCCCCTTCTCACTGTATCCTTACTATGGAGGAGTGTGGGGTGTACCAAGATGTCCGCTCTGCCCCTTCTCACTGTATCCTTACTATGGAGGAGTGCGGGGTGTACCAAGATGTCCGCTCTCCCCTTCTCACTGTATCCTTACTATGGAGGGGTGTACCAAGATGTCCGCTCTCCCCCTTCTCACTGTATCCTTACTATGGAGGAGTGTGGGGTGTACCAAGATGTCCGCTCTCCCCCTTCTCACTGTATCCTTACTATGGAGGAGTGCGGGGTGTACCAAGATGTCCGCTCTCCCCCTTCTCACTGTATCCTTACTATGGAGGGGTGCGGGGTGTACCAAGATGTCCGCTCTCCCCCTTCTCACTGTATCCTTACTATGGAGGGGTGCGGGGTGTACCAAGATGTCCGCTCTCCCCCTTCTCACTGTATCCTTACTGTGGAGGAGTGCGGGGTGTACCAAGATGTCCGCTCTCCCCCTTCTCACTGTATCCTTACTATGGAGGGGTGCGGGGTGTACCAAGATGTCCGCTCTCCCCCTTCTCACTGTATCCTTACTATGGAGGAGTGCGGGGTGTACCAAGATGTCCGCTCTCCCCTTCTCACTGTATCCTTACTATGGAGGAGTGCGGGGTGTACCAAGATGTCCGCTCTCCCCCTTCTCACTGTATCCTTACTATGGAGGAGTGCGGGGTGTACCAAGATGTCCGCTCTCCCCTTCTCACTGTATCCTTACTATGGAGGAGTGCGGGGTGTACCAAGATGTCCGCTCTCCCCCTTCTCACTGTATCCTTACTATGGAGGAGTGCGGGGTGTACCAAGATGTCCGCTCTCCCCCTTCTCACTGTATCCTTACTATGGAGGGGTGCGGGGTGTACCAAGATTTCCGCTCTCCCCCTTCTCACTGTATCCTTACTATGGAGGAGTGCGGGGTGTACCAAGATGTCCGCTCTCCCCCCTTCTCACTGTATCCTTACTATGGAGGGGTGCGGGGTGTACCAAGATGTCCGCTCTCCCCCTCCTCACTGTATCCTTACTATGGAGGAGTGCGGGGTGTACAAAGATGTCCGCTCTCCCCTTCTCACTGTATCCTTACTATGGAGGGGTGCGGGGTGTACCAAGATGTCCGCTCTCCCCCTTCTCACTGTATCCTTACTATGGAGGAGTGCGGGTGTACCAAGATGTCCGCTCTCCCCCTTCTCACTGTATCCTTACTATGGAGGGGTGCGGGGTGTACCAAGATGTCCGCTCTCCCCCTTCTCACTGTATCCTTACTATGGAGGAGTACGGGGTGTACCAAGATGTCCGCTCTGCCCCTTCTCACTGTATCCTTACTATGGAGGAGTACGGGGTGTGCCAAGATGTCCGCTCTCCCCCTTCTCACTGTATCCTTACTATGGAGGAGTGCGGGGTGTACCAAGATGTCTGCTCTCCCCTTCTCACTGTATCCTTACTATGGAGGAGTGCGGGGTGTACCAAGATGTCCGCTCTCCCCCTTCTCACTGTATCCTTACTATGGAGGAGTGTGGGGTGTACCAAGATGTCCGCTCTCCCCTTCTCACTGTATCCTTACTATGGAGGAGTGCGGGGTGTACCAAGATGTCCGCTCTCCCCTTCTCACTGTATCCTTACTATGGAGGAGTGTGGGGTGTGCCAAGATGTCCGCTCTCCCCCTTCTCACTGTATCCTTACTATGGAGGAGTGTGGGGTGTACCAAGATGTCCGCTCTCCCCTTCTCACTGTATCCTTACTATGGAGGAGTGCGGGGTGTACCAAGATGTCCGCTCTCCCCTTCTCACTGTATCCTTACTATGGAGGAGTGCGGGGTGTACCAAGATGTCCGCTCTCCCCTTCTCACTGTATCCTTACTATGGAGGAGTGTGGGGTGTACCAAGATGTCCGCTCTGCCCCTTCTCACTGTATCCTTACTATGGAGGAGTGCGGGGTGTACCAAGATGTCCGCTCTCCCCTTCTCACTGTATCCTTACTATGGGGGGGTGCGGGGTGTACCAAGATGTCCGCTCTCCCCCTTCTCACTGTATCCTTACTATGGAGGAGTGCGGGGTGTACCAAGATGTCCGCTCTCCCCCTCCTCACTGTATCCTTACTATGGAGGGGTGCGGGGTGTACCAAGATGTCCGCTCTCCCCTTCTCACTGTATCCTTACTATGGAGGGGTGCGGGGTGTACCAAGATGTCCGCTCTCCCCCTTCTCACTGTATCCTTACTATGGAGGGGTGCGGGGTGTACCAAGATGTCCGCTCTCCCCTTCTCACTGTATCCTTACTATGGAGGAGTGCGGGGTGTACCAAGATGTCCGCTCTCCCCCTTCTCACTGTATCCTTACTATGGAGGGGTGCGGGGTGTACCAAGATGTCCGCTCTCCCCTTCTCACTGTATCCTTACTATGGAGGAGTGCGGGGTGTACCAAGATGTCCGCTCTCCCCCTTCTCACTGTATCCTTACTATGGAGGAGTGCGGGGTGTACCAAGATGTCCGCTCTCCCCCTCCTCACTGTATCCTTACTATGGAGGAGTGCGGGGTGTACCAAGATGTCCGCTCTCCCTCTTCTCACTGTATCCTTACTATGGAGGAGTGCGGGGTGTACCAAGATGTCCGCTTTCCCCCTTCTCAGAGTATCCTTACTATGGAGGGGTGCGGGGTGTACCAAGATGTCCGCTCTCCCCCTTCTCACTGTATCCTTACTATGGAGTAGTGTGGGGTGTACCAAGATGGCCGCTCTCCCCTTCTCACTGTATCCTTACTATGGAGGAGTGCGGGGTGTACCAAGATGTCCGCTCTCCCCCTTCTCACTGTATCCTTACTATGGAGGGGTGTACCAAGATGTCCGCTCTCCCCCTTCTCACTGTATCCTTACTATGGAGGAGTGCGGGGTGTACCAAGATGTCCGCTCTCCCCCTTCTCACTGTATCCTTACTATGGAGGAGTGCGGGGTGTACAAAGATGTCCGCTCTCCCCCTTCTCACTGTATCCTTACTATGGAGGGGTGCGGGGTGTACCAAGATGTCCGCTCTCCCCTTCTCACTGTATCCTTACTATGGAGGAGTGTGGGGTGTGCCAAGATGTCCGCTCTCCCCCTTCTTAGTGTTTCCTTACTATGGAGGAGTGCGGGGTGTACCAAGATGTCCGCTTTCCCCCTTCTTACTGTATCCTTACTATGGAGGAGTGCGGGGTGTACCAAGATGTCCGCTCTCCCCTTCTCACTGTATCCTTACTATGGAGGGGTGCGGGGTGTACCAAGATGTCCGCTCTCCCCCTTCTCACTGTATCCTTACTGTGGAGGAGTGCGGGGTGTACCAAGATGTCCGCTCTCCCCTTCTCACTGTATCCTTACTATGGAGGAGTGTGGGGTGTGCCAAGATGTCCGCTCTCCCCCTTCTCACTGTATCCTTACTATGGAGGAGTGTGGGGTGTACCAAGATGTCCGCTCTCCCCTTCTCACTGTATCCTTACTATGGAGGAGTGCGGGGTGTACCAAGATGTCCGCTCTCCCCTTCTCACTGTATCCTTACTATGGAGGAGTGCGGGGTGTACCAAGATGTCCGCTCTCCCCCTTCTCACTGTATCCTTACTATGGAGGGGTGCGGGGTGTACCAAGATGTCCGCTCTTCCCTTCTCACTGTATCCTTACTATGGAGGAGTGCGGGGTGTACCAAGATGTCCGCTCTCCCCCTTCTCACTGTATCCTTACTATGGAGGGGTGCGGGGTGTACCAAGATGTCCGCTCTCCCCCTTCTCACTGTATCCTTACTATGGAGGGGTGCGGGGTGTACCAAGATGTCCGCTCTCCCCCTTCTCACTGTATCCTTACTATGGAGGAGTGTGGGGTGTACCAAGATGTCCGCTCTGCCCCTTCTCACTGTATCCTTACTATGGAGGAGTGTGGGGTGTACCAAGATGTCCGCTCTCCCCTTCTCACTGTATCCTTACTATGGAGGGGTGCGGGGTGTACCAAGATGTCCGCTCTCCCCTTCTCACTGTATCCTTACTATGGAGGGGTGCGGGGTGTACCAAGATGTCCGCTCTCCCCTTCTCACTGTATCCTTACTATGGAGGAGTGCTGGGTGTACCAAGATGTCCGCTCTCCCCCTTCTCACTGTATCCTTACTATGGAGGAGTGCGGGGTGTACCAAGATGTCCGCTCTCCCCTTCTCACTGTATCCTTACTATGGAGGAGTGCGGGGTGTACCAAGATGTCCGCTCTCCCCCTTCTCACTGTATCCTTACTATGGAGGAGTGCGGGGTGTACCAAGATGTCCGCTCTCCCCTTCTCACTGTATCCTTACTATGGAGGAGTGCGGGGTGTACCAAGATGTCCGCTCTCCCCTTCTCACTGTATCCTTACTATGGAGGAGTGCGGGGTGTACCAAGATGTCCGCTCTCCACCTTCTCACTGTATCCTTACTATGGAGGAGTGCGGGGTGTACCAAGATGTCTGCTCTCCCTCTTCTCACTGTATCCTTACTATGGAGGAGTGTGGGGTGTACCAAGATGTCCGCTCTCCCCCTTCTCACTGTATCCTTACTATGGAGGAGTGCGGGGTGTACCAAGATGTCCGCTCTCCCCTTCTCACTGTATCCTTACTATGGAGGGGTGCGGGGTGTACCAAGATGTCCGCTCTCCCCTTCTCACTGTATCCTTACTATGGAGGGGTGCGTGGTGTACCAAGATGTCCGCTCTCCCCCTCCTCACTGTATCCTTACTATGGAGGGGTGCGGGGTGTACCAAGATGTCCGCTCTCCCCCTTCTCACTGTATCCTTACTATGGAGGAGTGCGGGGTGTACCAAGATGTCCGCTCTCCCCTTCTCACTGTATCCTTACTATGGAGGAGTGCGGGGTGTACCAAGATGTCCGCTCTCCCCCTTCTCACTGTATCCTTACTGTGGAGGGGTGCGGGGTGTACCAAGATGTCCGCTCTCCCCCTTCTCACTGTATCCTTACTATGGAGGGGTGCGGGGTGTACCAAGATGTCCGCTCTCCCCTTCTCACTGTATCCTTACTATGGAGGAGTGCGGGGTGTACAAAGATGTCCGCTCTCCCCCTTCTCACTGTATCCTTACTATGGAGGAGTGCGGGGTGTACCAAGATGTCCGCTCTCCCCTTCTCACTGTATCCTTACTATGGAGGAGTGCGGGGTGTACCAAGATGTCCGTTCTCCCCCTTCTCACTGTATCCTTACTATGGAGGAGTGCGGGGTGTACCAAGATGTCCGCTCTGCCCCTTCTCACTGTATCCTTACTATGGAGGAGTACGGGGTGTGCCAAGATGTCCGCTCTCCCCTTCTCACTGTATCCTTACTATGGAGGGGTGCGGGGTGTACCAAGATGTCCGCTCTCCCCCTTCTCACTGTATCCTTACTATGGAGGAGTGCGGGGTGTACCAAGATGTCCGCTCTCCCCTTCTCACTGTATCCTTACTATGGAGGAGTGCGGGGTGTACCAAGATGTCCGCTCTCCCCTTCTCACAGTATCCTTACTATGAAGGAGTGCGGGGTGTACCAAGATGTCCGCTCTCCCCTTCTCACTGTATCCTTACTATGGAGGAGTGCGGGGTGTACCAAGATGTCCGCTCTCCCCCTTCTCACTGTATCCTTACTATGGAGGAGTGCGGGGTGTACCAAGATGTCCGCTCTCCCCCTTCTCACTGTATCCTTACTATGGAGGAGTGCGGGGTGTACCAAGATGTCCGCTCTCCCCTTCTCACTGTATCCTTACTATGGAGGAGTGCGGCGTGTACCAAGATGTCCGCTCTCCCCCCTCCTCACTGTATCCTTACTATGGAGGAGTGCGGGGTGTACCAAGATGTCCGCTCTCCCCTTCTCACTGTATCCTTACTATGGAGGGGTGCGGGGTGTACCAAGATTTCCGCTCTCCCCCTTCTCACTGTATCCTTACTATGGAGGAGTGCGGGGTGTACCAAGATGTCCGCTCTCCCCCTTCTCACTGTATCCTTACTATGGAGGGGTGCGGGATGTACCAAGATGTCCGCTCTCCCCCTCCTCACTGTATCCTTACTATGGAGGAGTGCGGGGTGTACCAAGATGTCAGCTCTCCCCCTTCTCACTGTATCCTTACTATGGAGGGGTGCGGGGTGTACCAAGATGTCCGCTCTCCCCCTTCTCACTGTATCCTTACTATGGAGGGGTGCGGGGTGTACCAAGATGTCCGCTCTCCCCCTTCTCACTGTATCCTTACTATGGAGGAGTGTGGGGTGTACCAAGATGTCCGCTCTGCCCCTTCTCACTGTATCCTTACTATGGAGGAGTGCGGGGTGTACCAAGATGTCCGCTCTCCCCTTCTCACTGTATCCTTACTATGGAGGAGTGCGGGGTGTACCAAGATGTCCGCTCTCCCCCTTCTCACTGTATCCTTACTATGGAGGGGTGCGGGGTGTACCAAGATGTCCGCTCTCCCCCTTCTCACTGTATCCTTACTATGGAGGGGTGCGGGGTGTACCAAGATGTCCGCTCTCCCCCTTCTCACTGTATCCTTACTGTGGAGGAGTGCGGGGTGTACCAAGATGTCCGCTCTCCCCCTTCTCACTGTATCCTTACTATGGAGGGGTGCGGGGTGTACCAAGATGTCCGCTCTCCCCTTCTCACTGTATCCTTACTATGGAGGAGTGCGGGGTGTACCAAGATGTCCGCTCTCCCCTTCTCACTGTATCCTTACTATGGAGGAGTGCGGGGTGTACCAAGATGTCCGCTCTCCCCTTCTCACTGTATCCTTACTATGGAGGAGTGCGGGGTGTACCAAGATGTCCGCTCTCCCCCTTCTCACTGTATCCTTACTATGGAGGAGTGCGGGGTGTACCAAGATGTCCGCTCTCCCCCTTCTCACTGTATCCTTACTATGGAGGAGTGCGGGGTGTACCAAGATGTCCGCTCTCCCCCCTCCTCACTGTATCCTTACTATGGAGGAGTGCGGGGTGTACCAAGATGTCCGCTCTCCCCTTCTCACTGTATCCTTACTATGGAGGGGTGCGGGGTGTACCAAGATTTCCGCTCTCCCCTTCTCACTGTATCCTTACTATGGAGGAGTGCGGGGTGTACCAAGATGTCCGCTCTCCCCCTCCTCACTGTATCCTTACTATGGAGGAGTGCGGGGTGTACAAAGATGTCCGCTCTCCCCTTCTCACTGTATCCTTACTATGGAGGGGTGCGGGGTGTACCAAGATGTCCGCTCTCCCCCTTCTCACTGTATCCTTACTATGGAGGAGTGCGGGGTGTACCAAGATGTCCGCTCTCCCCCTTCTCACTGTATCCTTACTATGGAGGGGTGCGGGGTGTACCAAGATGTCCGCTCTCCCCCTTCTCACTGTATCCTTACTATGGAGGAGTACGGGGTGTACCAAGATGTCCGCTCTGCCCCTTCTCACTGTATCCTTACTATGGAGGAGTACGGGGTGTGCCAAGATGTCCGCTCTCCCCCTTCTCACTGTATCCTTACTATGGAGGAGTGCGGGGTGTACCAAGATGTCTGCTCTCCCCTTCTCACTGTATCCTTACTATGGAGGAGTGCGGGGTGTACCAAGATGTCCGCTCTCCCCCTTCTCACTGTATCCTTACTATGGAGGAGTGTGGGGTGTACCAAGATGTCCGCTCTCCCCTTCTCACTGTATCCTTACTATGGAGGAGTGCGGGGTGTACCAAGATGTCCGCTCTCCCCTTCTCACTGTATCCTTACTATGGAGGAGTGTGGGGTGTGCCAAGATGTCCGCTCTCCCCCTTCTCACTGTTACCTTACTATGGAGGAGTGTGGGGTGTACCAAGATGTCCGCTCTCCCCTTCTCACTGTATCCTTACTATGGAGGAGTGCGGGGTGTACCAAGATGTCCGCTCTCCCCTTCTCACTGTATCCTTACTATGGAGGAGTGCGGGGTGTACCAAGATGTCCGCTCTCCCCTTCTCACTGTATCCTTACTATGGAGGAGTGTGGGGTGTACCAAGATGTCCGCTCTGCCCCTTCTCACTGTATCCTTACTATGGAGGAGTGCGGGGTGTACCAAGATGTCCGCTCCCCTTCTCACTGTATCCTTACTATGGGGGGGTGCGGGGTGTACCAAGATGTCCGCTCTCCCCCTTCTCACTGTATCCTTACTATGGAGGAGTGCGGGGTGTACCAAGATGTCCGCTCTTCCCCTCCTCACTGTATCCTTACTATGGAGGGGTGCGGGGTGTACCAAGATGTCCGCTCTCCCCCTCCTCACTGTATCCTTACTATGGAAGGGTGCGGGGTGTACCAAGATGTCCGCTCTCCCCCTTCTTACTGTATCCTTACTATGGAGGGGTGCGGGGTGTACCAAGATGTCCGCTCTCCCCCTTCTCACTGTATCCTTACTATGGAGGGGTGCGGGGTGTACCAAGATGTCCGCTCTCCCCCTTCTCACTGTATCCTTACTATGGAGGAGTGCGGGGTGTACCAAGATGTCCGCTCTCCCCCTTCTCACTGTATCCTTACTATGGAGGGGTGCGGGGTGTACCAAGATGTCCGCTCTCCCCCTTCTCACTGTATCCTTACTATGGAGGAGTGTGGGGTGTACCAAGATGTCCGCTCTGCCCCTTCTCACTGTATCCTTACTATGGAGGAGTGCGGGGTGTACCAAGATGTCCGCTCTCCCCCTTCTCACTGTATCCTTACTATGGAGGGGTGCGGGGTGTACCAAGATGTCCGCTCTCCCCCTTCTCACTGTATCCTTACTATGGAGGGGTGTACCAAGATGTCCGCTCTCCCCCTTCTCACTGTATCCTTACTATGGAGGAGTGTGGGGTGTACCAAGATGTCCGCTCTCCCCTTCTCACTGTATCCTTACTATGGAGGAGTGCGGGGTGTACCAAGATGTCCGCTCTCCCCCTTCTCACTGTATCCTTACTATGGAGGGGTGCGGGGTGTACCAAGATGTCCGCTCTCCCCCTTCTCACTGTATCCTTACTATGGAGGGGTGCGGGGTGTACCAAGATGTCCGCTCTCCCCTTCTCACTGTATCCTTACTATGGAGGAGTGTGGGGTGTGCCAAGATGTCCGCTCTCCCCCTTCTTAGTGTTTCCTTACTATGGAGGAGTGCGGGGTGTACCAAGATGTCCGCTTTCCCCCTTCTTACTGTATCCTTACTATGGAGGAGTGCGGGGTGTACCAAGATGTCCGCTCTCCCCTTCTCACTGTATCCTTACTATGGAGGGGTGCGGGGTGTACCAAGATGTCCGCTCTCCCCCTTCTCACTGTATCCTTACTGTGGAGGAGTGCGGGGTGTACCAAGATGTCCGCTCTCCCCTTCTCACTGTATCCTTACTATGGAGGAGTGTGGGGTGTGCCAAGATGTCCGCTCTCCCCCTTCTCACTGTATCCTTACTATGGAGGAGTGTGGGGTGTGCCAAGATGTCCGCTCTCCCCCTTCTCACTGTATCCTTACTATGGAGGAGTGTGGGGTGTGCCAAGATGTCCGCTCTCCCCCTTCTCACTGTATCCTTACTATGGAGGAGTGCGGGGTGTACCAAGATGTCCGCTCTCCCCTTCTCACTGTATCCTTACTATGGAGGAGTGCGGGGTGTACCAAGATGTCCGCTCTCCCCTTCTCACTGTATCCTTACTATGGAGGAGTGCGGGGTGTACCAAGATGTCCGCTCTCCCCCTTCTCACTGTATCCTTACTATGGAGGGGTGCGGGGTGTACCAAGATGTCCGCTCTTCCCCTTCTCACTGTATCCTTACTATGGAGGAGTGCGGGGTGTACCAAGATGTCCGCTCTCCCCCTTCTCACTGTATCCTTACTATGGAGGGGTGCGGGGTGTACCAAGATGTCCGCTCTCCCCCTTCTCACTGTATCCTTACTATGGAGGGGTGCGGGGTGTACCAAGATGTCCGCTCTCCCCTTCTCACTGTATCCTTACTATGGAGGAGTGTGGGGTGTACCAAGATGTCCGCTCTGCCCCTTCTCACTGTATCCTTACTATGGAGGAGTGTGGGGTGTACCAAGATGTCCGCTCTCCCCCTTCTCACTGTATCCTTACTATGGAGGAGTGCGGGGTGTACCAAGATGTCCGCTCTCCCCTTCTCACTGTATCCTTACTATGGAGGAGTGCTGGGTGTACCAAGATGTCCGCTCTCCCCCTTCTCACTGTATCCTTACTATGGAGGAGTGCGGGGTGTACCAAGATGTCCGCTCTCCCCCTTCTCACTGTATCCTTACTATGGAGGGGTGCGGGGTGTACCAAGATGTCCGCTCTCCCCCTTCTCACTGTATCCTTACTATGGAGGGGTGCGGGGTGTACCAAGATGTCCGCTCTCCCTTCTCACTGTATCCTTACTATGGAGGAGTGCGGGGTGTACCAAGATGTCCGCTCTCCCCTTCTCACTGTATCCTTACTATGGAGGAGTGCGGGGTGTACCAAGATGTCCGCTCTCCCCCTCCTCACTGTATCCTTACTATGGAGGAGTGTGGGGTGTACCAAGATGTCCGCTCTCCCCTTCTCACTGTATCCTTACTATGGAGGAGTGCGGGGTGTACCAAGATGTCCGCTCTCCCCTTCTCACTGTATCCTTACTATGGAGGAGTGCGGGGTGTACCAAGATGTCCGCTCTCCCCCTCCTCACTGTATCCTTACTATGGAGGAGTGCGGGGTGTACCAAGATGTCCGCTCTCCCCTTCTCACTGTATCCTTACTATGGAGGAGTGCGGGGTGTACCAAGATGTCCGCTCTCCCCCTCCTCACTGTATCCTTACTATGGAGGGGTGCGGGGTGTACCAAGATGTCCGCTCTCCCCCTCCTCACTGTATCCTTACTATGGAGGGGTGCGGGGTGTACCAAGATGTCCGCTCTCCCCCTCCTCACTGTATCCTTACTATGGAGGGGTGCGGGGTGTACCAAGATGTCCGCTCTCCCCCTTCTTACTGTATCCTTACTATGGAGGGGTGCGGGGTGTACCAAGATGTCCGCTCTCCCCCTTCTCACTGTATCCTTACTATGGAGGGGTGCGGGGTGTACCAAGATGTCCGCTCTCCCCCTTCTCACTGTATCCTTACTATGGAGGAGTGCGGGGTGTACCAAGATGTCCGCTCTCCCCTTCTCACTGTATCCTTACTATGGAGGGGTGCGGGGTGTACCAAGATGTCCGCTCTCCCCTTCTCACTGTATCCTTACTATGGAGGAGTGCGGGGTGTACCAAGATGTCCGCTCTCCCCCTTCTCACTGTATCCTTACTATGGAGGAGTGCGGGGTGTACCAAGATGGCCGCTCTCCCCCTCCTCACTGTATCCTTACTATGGAGGAGTGCGGGGTGTACCAAGATGTCCGCTCTCCCTCTTCTCACTGTATCCTTACTATGGAGGAGTGCGGGGTGTACCAAGATGTCCGCTTTCCCCCTTCTCAGAGTATCCTTACTATGGAGGAGTGCGGGGTGTACCAAGATGTCCGCTCTCCCCCTTCTCACTGTATCCTTACTATGGAGGAGTGCGGGGTGTACCAAGATGTCCGCTCTCCCCCTTCTCACTGTATCCTTACTATGGAGTAGTGTGGGGTGTTCCAAGATGGCCGCTCTCCCCTTCTCACTGTATCCTTACTATGGAGGAGTGCGGGGTGTACCAAGATGTCCGCTCTCCCCTTCTCACTGTATCCTTACTATGGAGGGGTGTACCAAGATGTCCGCTCTCCCCCTTCTCACTGTATCCTTACTATGGAGGGGTGCGGGGTGTACCAAGATGTCCGCTCTCCCCCTTCTCACTGTATCCTTACTATGGAGGGGTGCGGGGTGTACCAAGATGTCCGCTCTCCCCCTTCTCACTGTATCCTTACTATGGAGGAGTGTGGGGTGTACCAAGATGTCCGCTCTGCCCCTTCTCACTGTATCCTTACTATGGAGGAGTGCGGGGTGTACCAAGATGTCCGCTCTCCCCCTTCTCACTGTATCCTTACTATGGAGGGGTGCGGGGTGTACCAAGATGTCCGCTCTCCCCCTTCTCACTGTATCCTTACTATGGAGGGGTGTACCAAGATGTCCGCTCTCCCCCTTCTCACTGTATCCTTACTATGGAGGAGTGTGGGGTGTACCAAGATGTCCGCTCTCCCCCTTCTCACTGTATCCTTACTATGGAGGAGTGCGGGGTGTACCAAGATGTCCGCTCTCCCCTTCTCACTGTATCCTTACTATGGAGGGGTGCGGGGTGTACCAAGATGTCCGCTCTCCCCCTTCTCACTGTATCCTTACTATGGAGGGGTGCGGGGTGTACCAAGATGTCCGCTCTCCCCTTCTCACTGTATCCTTACTATGGAGGAGTGTGGGGTGTGCCAAGATGTCCGCTCTCCCCCTTCTTAGTGTTTCCTTACTATGGAGGAGTGCGGGGTGTACCAAGATGTCCGCTCTCCCCCTTCCAACTGTATCCTTACTATGGAGGAGTGCGGGGTGTACCAAGATGTCCGCTCTCCCCTTCTCACTGTATCCTTACTATGGAGGGGTGCGGGGTGTACCAAGATGTCCGCTCTCCCCCTTCTCACTGTATCCTTACTATGGAGGGGTGCGGGGTGTACCAAGATGTCCGCTCTCCCCTTCTCACTGTATCCTTACTATGGAGGAGTGCGGGGTGTACAAAGATGTCCGCTCTCCTCCTTCTCACTGTATCCTTACTATGGAGGAGTGCGGGGTGTACCAAGATGTCCGCTCTCCCCTTCTCACTGTATCCTTACTATGGAGGAGTGCGGGGTGTACCAAGATGTCCGTTCTCCCCCTTCTCACTGTATCCTTACTATGGAGGGGTGCGGGGTGTACCAAGATGTCCGCTCTCCCCCTTCTCACTGTATCCTTACTATGGAGGGGTGCGGGGTGTGCCAAGATGTCCGCTCTCCCCCCTCCTCACTGTATCCTTACTATGGAGGAGTGCGGGGTGTACCAAGATGTCCGCTCTCCCCCTTCTCACTGTATCCTTACTATGGAGGAGTGCGGGGTGTACCAAGATGTCCGCTCTCCCCTTCTCACTGTATCCTTACTATGGAGGAGTACGGGGTGTGCCAAGATGTCCGCTCTCCCCCTCCTCACTGTATCCTTACTATGGAGGGGTGCGGGGTGTACAAAGATGTCCGTTCTCCCCCTTCTCACTGTATCCTTACTATGGAGGAGTGCGGGGTGTACCAAGATGTCCGCTCTCCCCTTCTCACTGTATCCTTACTATGGAGGAGTGCGGGGTGTACCAAGATGTCCGTTCTCCCCCTTCTCACTGTATCCTTACCATGGAGGGGTGCGGGGTGTACCAAGATGGCGGCACAAACGTCACTTCCGTTACCAATTCTCACAAAACACAAAATCCGGTAAATCAGCAGGGAGTGAGTCCGCCGTCCATCGAATACTTTGCAGAGATTTCATATCACAGAGAACACGTCATACGTCATAGATATTATATAGAAGAACACGCCCAGTGTGACGTCATCCCCAATTCCTTTACACTTGATATTATAAACATATCACGAGGGGAGGGGCGGGGACTCGCACAGCAATGGCACCGCCCAGTATGATTGGAGGTGACAACGTGTGAAGGGACCACCAATCAGCAGACAGCCAGCTGTGGAAGGGGCGGAGATCCCCCTTATAAATGTAATGAGAGTAGCGGTGATTGGCTGGTTACACAGGAAGGGGCGGAGCCGTCGATCAGATGATGTTTGTTTATTCCGGATGTAGAAGAAGCCGGTGTGAGGAGAGAGAAGAATGGAGACGGAACCGGGGGGAGCCTGTCTGTCCTACAACCAGGACTGCACGTACGGAGCGTACCACCTACACCGAGCGTGGGGGGAGGAGCGTACCACCTACAACGAGCGTGGGGGGAGGAGCGTACCACCTACACCGAGCGTGGGGGGAGAGGAGCGTACCACCTACACGGAGCGTACCACCTACACGGAGCGTGGGGGGAGAGGAGCGTGCCACCTACACGGAGCGTGGGGGGAGGAGCGTACCACCTACACCGAGCGTGGGGGGAGAGGAGCGTACCACCTACACGGAGCGTACCACCTACACAGAGCGTGGGGGGAGGAGCGTACCACCTACACCGAGCGTGGGGGGAGGAGCGTACCACCTACACCGAGCGTGGGGGGGGAGGAGCGTACCACCTACACGGAGCGTGGGGGGAGAGGAGCGTGCCACCTACACGGAGCGTGGGGGGGAGGAGCGTGCCACCTACACGGAGCGTGGGGGAGAGGAGCGTGCCACCTACACGGAGCGTGGGGGGAGGGAGCGTGGCACCTACACGGAGCGTGGGGGGAGAGGAGCGTGGCACCTACACGTAGCGTGGGGGGAGAGGAGCGTGGCACCTACACGGAGCGTGGGGGGAGAGGAGCGTGGCACCTACACGGAGCGTGGGGGGAGAGGAGCGTGGCACCTACACGGAGCGTGGGGGGAGAGGAGCGTGGCACCTACACGGAGCGTGGGGGGAGAGGAGCGTACCACCTACACGGAGCGTGGGGGGAGAGGAGCGTGGCACCTACACGAGCGTGGGGGGAGAGGAGCGTGGCACCTACACGGAGCGTGGGGGGAGAGGAGCGTGGCACCTACACGGAGCGTGGGGGGAGAGGAGCGTGGCACCTACACGGAGCGTGGGGGAGAGGAGCGTGGCACCTACACGGAGCGTGGGGGAGAGGAGCGTGGCACCTACACGGAGCGTGGGGGGAGAGGAGCGTGGCACCTACACGGAGCGTGGGGGGAGAGGAGCGTGGCACCTACACGGAGCGTGGGGGGAGAGGAGCGTGCACCTACACGGAGCGTGGGGGGAAGGAGTCGTAAACAACCACACACTGGGGAGAAGCCGTGGCACCTACACTAGCGTGGGGGGAGAGGAGCGTGGCACCTACACGGAGCGCGGGGGGAGAGGAGCGTGGCACCTACACGGAGCGCGGGGGGAGAGGAGCGTGGCACCTACACGGAGCGCGGGGGAGAGGAGCGTGGCACCTACACGGAGCGCGGGGGGAGAGGAGCGTGGCACCTACACGGAGCGCGGGGGGAGAGGAGCGTACCACCTACACCGAGCGTGGGGGGTATACCATTATATACATGGGGGGGGGGAGAGGAATAAACCATTATTTGCATGGGGGAGGATATACCATTGTGTACATGGGGGCGGGAGGAGGAGGAGGAGGGATATTCCATTATATACATGGGGGGGTTGAGGAGGGATATACCATTACTACACCCACTTTAACTCTGCCATCTTTTTAGGTCGTTGGCCATTGGGATAAGGACGGGGTACCGACTTTTTTCTCTCAGTTCTGTGGATCATCTGGATCTCGTTCATGAAAGCTGTAAGGACTTTAAGTCTTCTATCATTATTAGTCAGGATGAAGAGTGGACCCTGGCCATTGGTAGAGATGGGGCTCTGATGAGGGGCGGGCCATTTGTAGAGATGGGGCTCTGATGAGGGGCGGCCATTGGTAGAGATGGGGCTCTGATGAGGGGCGGCCATTGGTAGAGATGGGGCTCTGATGAGGGGCGGCCATTGGTAGAGATGGGGCTCTGATGAGGGGCGGGCCATTGGTAGAGATGGGGCTCTGATGAGGGGCGGGCCATTTGTAGAGATGGGGCTCTGATGAGGGGTCTGTAACGTAATGTCCCCACACACCGATTGAGTGCTTCCCTCATATACCGCTTCCTATCAGTCTGGATATAGATATCAGATATTCCCTCATTACACAACGAGACAAGACTTGTCTGTGTGCTGAACACGGAGTGTTTATTAGAACCATGAATACAGCCTTATATACAGGTAGAGGAGGTAACCAGAACATAAATTACCTGAGCTAATTAATCATTTACCCAGACGAGGCGACTCCTACACATTATCATAAGTGTAAACACAGGACATCTTCACACAATAGCAGGGTCAACTAGCACAGAGAACAGACAGATGGCTGGAGGTGAGGACATTAGCATCTCCTTACATTGTATGTCCCAACAGTATGAATGAGTCACATCTACATTTAACCCTTTGAGTTCAGAAGCAACAACCAGTAAATAGTTCTTTACAGATATCCTGGAATATATTGTGGATAATAATTACATAATAATCCCATCTCAGGGAGTCCAAGATATCATTCTTCAGTCATCCTATGCCCCGCCCCTAGTGGACATCCTATGCCCCGCCCCTAGTGGACATCCTATGCCCCGCCCCTAGTGAACATCCTATACCCCGCCCCTAGTGAACATCCTATACCCCGCCCCTAGTGAACATCCTATACCCCACCCCTAGTGAACATAGGATGATTTTAGACATAGGAGGTAGGAGATGGGGCTCTGGCGAGGGGCGGCCATTGATGGGGCTCTGGCGAGGGGCGGCCATGGATGGGGCTCTGGCGAGGGGTGCACATGGATGGGGCTCTGGCGATGGGCAGGCATTAGTAGAGATGGGCCTCTGGCGAGGGGCGGCCATTGATGGGCCTCTGGCAAGGGGCGGCCATTGATGGGCCTCTGGCAAGGGGCGGCCATTGATGGCGATGGGTTGGTTGAGAAGATATAGTCTTGTCCTGTGTGATTGGATGGGCTGTGGTCTGTAGGAGGGATCCTCCATTGACGGGGCCCGGTCTGTAGGAGGGATCCTCCGTTGACGGGCTGTGGTCTGTAGGAGGAAGCCTCCGTTGATGGGGCCCAGTCTGTAGGAGGGATCCTCTGTTGATGGGGCCCGGTCTGTAGGAGGAAGCCTCCGTTGATGGGGCCCAGTCTGTAGGAGGGATCCTCTGTTGATGGGGGCCTGGTCTGTAGGAGGGAGCCTCTGTTGATGGGGCCCGGTCTGTAGGAGGGATCCTCCGTTGATGGGGCCCGGTCTGTAGGAGGGATCCTCTTGTTGATGGGGCCCGGTCTGTAGGAGGGATTCTCCCTTGATGGGTTCCGGTCTGTAAGAGGGATCCTCTGTTGATGGGGCCCGGTCTGTAGGAGGGATCCTCCGTTGATGGGGCCCGGTCTGTAGGAGGGATCCTCTGTTGATGGGGCCCGGTCTGTAAGAGGGATCCTCTGTTGATGGGGGGGCCCTCATGTCGGCTCCCTTGTGTGTGGAGAAGGTTTGGGATTCTCATTATTCCGATCTTCTCTTCCAGCCGATCTCTCGGACGTTTACATCGTGGAAAGGCTTTTCTCCAGCAGTCTGGTGGTTGTTGTCAGTCACTCCAAACCGCGGCAAATGAATGTTTTTCACTTTAAAAAAGGTACCGAAATCTGCAACTACAACTACTCCTCCGACATCCTCTCCATCAGGCTGAACCGACAGGTATGTGCCGGCGTCGCCCTATCACTGCATCCTGCATGGGTTGGGGCGCGCTGATTGGCCGCGCGCGGGTTGGGGCGCGCTGATTGGCCGCGCGCGGGTTGGGCTCGCTGATTGGCCGCGCGCGGGTTGGGCTCGCTGATTGGCCGCGCGCGGGTTGGGCTCGCTGATTGGCCGCGCGCGGGTTGGGCTCGCTGATTGGCCGCGCGCGGGTTGGGCTCGCTGATTGGCCGCGCGCGGGTTGGGCTCGCTGATTGGCCGCGCGCGGGTTGGGCTCGCTGATTGGCCGCGCGGGCTCGGGGGGGGGGCGGGCTCGCTGATTGCCCGCACGCGGGTTCGGGGGGGGGCGGGCTCGCTGATTGGCCGCACGCGGGTTCGGGGGGGGGCGGGCTCGCTTATTGGCCGCACGCGGGTTCGGGGGGGGTTTCTCGATGATTGGCCGCGCGTGGGTTCAGGGCTCGCTGATTGGCCGCGCGCGGGTTCGGGGGGCGTGCTCGCCGATTGGCCGCGCGTGGGTTTGGGGGGGGGGGGGGGGGTGGGGGGGGGGGGGTGGGGGGGGGGGGGGGGGGGGGGGGGGGGGGGGGGGGGATTAGGGGGGGGGGGGGGGGGCATGCTCGCTGATTGGCCGCGCGTGGGTTCGGGGGGGGCGGGCTCGCTGATTGGCCGCGCGTGGGATTGCTGGGGCTCGCTGATTGGCCGCGCGTGGGATTGCTGATTGGACATTTCCCTTTTTGTTGCAGAGGCTGGTGGTGTGTCTGGAGGAGGCCCTCTACATCCATAACATTAAAGACATGAAACTGCTAAAAACGCTGCTGGACACCCCGCGGAACGGATCCGGTGAGCGGTGCGCTTTGTTTTGGGGGGGTCCATTCATTGTTGCGCTATACACCCCATCTCACTCATGACAAACCCTGCAGAGCTCTGTGATTGGAGAAGAGCTGATCATGTCATTTCGATCACATGACCAGCCTCTCCTCCAGACTGCCTTTTCCTGGTCTATCATTTATTTTGTAAAGCTCATCACTGTGCAGCCAGACATAGAGCTGCGATTCCTGTGCCGAATAAACAGTCTTCACCTACAGGCGAGGCTTTAACGTCCCCAACCTTTACAATTTACCCGGCCCTTAGGTTGGGGTGTAGATGGCATGTCTCGGGGTTGGGGTGTAGATGGCATGTGTTGGGTTTGGGGTGTAGATGGCATGTGTCGGGTTGGGGTGTATTATTATTATTATTGTTATACAGGATTTATATAGCGCCAACAGTTTACGCAGCCCTTTACATTAGGGAAGACAGTACATTCACAATACAAATCAATACAGGAGGGATCAGAGGG
This sequence comes from Rana kukunoris, assembly GCA_029574335.1. Classification (NCBI taxonomy): domain Eukaryota; kingdom Metazoa; phylum Chordata; class Amphibia; order Anura; family Ranidae; genus Rana; species Rana kukunoris. Next base: position 101,944 of record JAJQKJ010002791.1, on the reverse strand, counting down.
CCCTGCTCGTAAGAGCTTACAATCTAGATGGCATGTCTCGGGTTGGGGTGTAGATGGCATGTCTCGGGTTGGGGTGTAGATGGCATGTCTCGGGTTGGAGTGTAGATGGCATGTCTCGGGTTGGAGTGTAGATGGCATGTCTCGGGTTGGAGTGTAGATGGCATGTCTCGGGTTGGAGTGTAGATGGCATGTCTCGGGATGGGGTGTAGACCTGTGTAGATGGCATGTGTCGGGTTAGGGTGTAGATGGCATGTCTCGGGTTGGGGTTTAGACCTGAGTAGATGGCATGTCTGGGGTTGGGGTGTAGATGGCATGTCTGGGGTTGGGGTGTAGATGGCATGTCTGGGGTTGGGGTTTAGACCTGAGTAGATGGCATGTCTGGGGTTGGGGTGTAGATGGCATGTCTGGGGTTGGGGTGTAGATGGCATGTCTCGGGTTGGGGTTTAGACCTGAGTAGATGGCATGTCTCGGGTTGGAGTGTAGATGGCATGTCTCGGGTTGGAGTGTAGATGGCATGTGTTGGAGTGTAGATGGCATGTCTCGGGATGGGGTGTAGACCTGTGTAGATGGCATGTCTCGGGTTGGAGTGTAGATGGCATGTCTCGGGATGGGGTGTAGACCTGTGTAGATGGCATGTCTGGGGTTGGGGTGTAGATGGCATGTCTGGGGTTGGGGTGTAGATGGCATGTCTGGGGTTGGGGTGTAGCCTTAAGTAGATGGCATGCCTCTCTACAGAGCTCATCGCGTGGTAAGCAGACGTCTCTTTTCCGAACTCTCTGTTCTCCCCGGTGACGCTGGTTTCTCTTCAGACTTCCTTTAGAATCCCCCCGATGCGTTTCGTCATTGCGGTTTTGTGTGATTTGTATTTGTCGGTGAATCTCCCGGCCTCATCCAATCACATTCTCACTTGTCACATTTCTAGTTGGGTTGGTGAACGTTGATTATTATTGGTGTATCGTAGCGCCCCCTAAACACAGGAACCTACCTACTTGTCCTGGTGTGGCCCTCTGCTGCCCGGGCCCCGGAATGAAGAGGTGACTCCTCCCACCAGAGCTCCCAGTTCTGGACCCGTTTCGGCTCATTAACGAGCTCCCCACCCCCCACAGAGAGGAAAGAGGTTTGTATACCAATGAATGTGAGACACCCCCCCCCCCGGACACGAGCCCCGGCTCCCCTGGTGTGGGGGTCCTGTCCGATCTCTCATTGTCATGGACCTTGAAATACTGAAGTGTCTCTACGTGAAATCCTAATTCATGTATTCAATGCGAAGACACCTGCTTTTAAGATGCTAATGTCCCACCACCAGCCAGCTCTCTATTCTAAGGTTAATCTATTGTGTGTGTGTGAAGAAATTCTGTGTTTACTCTTAAGAGGTTGTGTATTGTATAGTGGGGGAATTGCAGACGGGATGCCTTGTCACCTCGTCGGGCTAAATGATTAGATAATTGGCTCATGTTAATTATTGTTCTGATTGTTCATTGTAGTAATTACCTCCTCTCTATGCGGAGCCAAGCTGGCTAGATAACGTATTCTGTTACAATTAGTGATTAAGTCATGCTAAACAGATCGGTGCCAAAATGTCTCTCTGTATGGAAGCCCCAGTGTGTGGAAAAGGGGTGGAGATTTAATTGTTCTTTGATTGATGACAAGCTTGTAAACTGTATATAAACCTACAGAATGCTTCCATTAAAGAGTCCTGTTTGAACATACATACAGCCTGCCTGGTGCCTGTTCTAATGGTCGGATCCCGGAACCTTGGATGACTGGACCATCAGACGTTGCAATCGGCAATCTGATCCAATAGAAGCAGAGGAGTGTCGGGAGAGCAGAACCGAGCGAGCAAGGGTCTCGTCACATTGGTTGGCAACGGTGGGATTTGCTCTCCAGTTACTGGGACAACTCCAAACCACCACCATGAATGACCAGCTATGCAGCCGGCAGGAGAACCATGCTAAAAGACTTGCTTGAGAGCCGTGGAGGGACCGGTGGGACAAAGAACATGACCACCCAGATCAGTGAGCTAGCCGAGATGGATCAGAGGGTTGGTGATGCAGGACCCCGGTCAGTTGAAGATTTGTTTCAGCAACGAGTTCGACAACGGTTGGCATTATATGGTGCTAACCCATCAGAGACCGCCATACAGGATGCCATTAGAGACATCCAGCTGCAGGAACAGAGAGAATGAGAGCGGCAACATGAGCTGAGAATTGCAGAAATACGGCAATCGGTGACAACGCATAAAGAAGCAGCACCAAATGAAAGAGGAGAGGTACAGATACCAGTAACCATGGAAGAGGAATTCAGAAGGAGGTTGCGAGAGAAGCAGATACAGCACAGAGGACCAGTATCAGAGGAGGTCCTGCTTGGATGGTCTGATCCGATCCGCTGCGAACTCTGGAAAGAAGCGCTAGCCCGCGAGCAGCGACACCAGGGAAAAGCTCTCCCCCTCCATCCATGTAAGGTACTGGTCACAGTATGAAGTACGAATGCTGTTATTGGGGGAACAACCGAAGCAGGAGTGGACAGCAGAGTTAAACAGGCTGATCCGGGCAGAGATGCGGTTGGATGAGAGCTACAGAGCCCTCCGGTGGTATGTAACCCAAGAGTGCCCGTGGTCAGCGGACGACAGCCCCATGGAAGGCTTTGACTATGATGGCCTGGGATTGTTGTATTGGAGGATGTCCAGGGATCCCGACTTTGGAAATGATTGGGAGTGGCGTTTGGAGGAAATAATGGAGCACAGAGAGCGAAGACTGAATGTCTCGGAAGGGCACTGGTTACAGGAAGATTTGGAATTCCTGGCTGTTCAGGAATGGGAGCTGGAAATCGCCTACAAACAGCTGCTAGACTCCGCTCAGCAGCAGGATGGGGCTCCCTTTGCCTGGGACTATGAGGAAATATCAGCTGACAACGCTGAAATCCTGGCTGATGAATCTGCAGTGGAAAATCTGGAGATTGCCATTCCCAAAGCGGAAGTGCTGACCGCAGGGCCGAGCTCTGCTAACCTCTGCTCAGTATTTATAGCATCTTCTGGGTTTCATGGACAAGGAGATGGTGAACCTCTGTGGCAGTTCTGGAGGCCCAGCCGTAGATTACAGAATGTATGGACTGTTCAGAGGATGTTATGGAGTATGCACCCCCAGCAGAAGTGCTGGCAACAGGGCAGAGTGCTAGCAATCTCTGCCCAGCACCGGAACCAACTGTGGAGTTCCAGGGAGCCGAGGCATTTGGCCCCTTTCCCCAGCAACAAGCTGAGATAGTAAAGCGTTTACTTCCAGCTGAATCACTGGCAGCAGGGCAGGATGCTACTGGCCTCTGCACACAAATACAGCTTGAGCGGAGATCGGTGGATGGGACTATGGTCCTGTTGTGCTTTCTTAAGGTAATAATTAACCCGCACAGAAAATTATATTGACTTCTTTGATAACGAAGAAATTTTTAAATACAAGTCAATCTATATGACACAGTCTCTATTATGAAACGTATTCACGGAGACGTATAATCATACAAAATAGCTCATTTATTGATTGACAAAAATATGGACATTTACACGATATTAGAATACCTGTTGCGTTACATGAACGACTTGCGATTCAATAAAATACTCCCAAAATGGGCATGGGATACCTCTGATCTGTGTGTCATGGTAAGTTCTCATAGATAACTTTATACAAAAGACAATGAAACAAGAGCGTCTTTTTCACATACATAACCTGTTACTTTACTGCAGGTAAGTAAAAGGCCAAAAATGTAAAATATATTGGACGATTGTTTTGTCATTAAATTGAATTATGTAAAAATATGAAAAGATAAAAATTGTACTCTTTAAGGAAAAATGTACCAGTTATCGGTTATGAGAACAGACCATGATTACACGAAATACGACTTCAATATTCTTAGGGAACAACAATATATTTCTGATAAAATAAAAATGGCATAATTACCAATTCCAAAATGGCTATTTGCAAATGACCAAAGTTAAAATGCAGTGGCTTTCTATGGTCCTTCATGGCATGACAAGATGCCTTCATGCATCGTCCTAACGTGCCCCTCCCCCTATGGATGGGGTCTTCTTCCTCCTTCAGTTCATTGATCCATCTCCCTTCCTTGACCTTTCTCATCCATTGCCTCTTATCTCTCTTATCTCTCTTGGGCTATCTCTCTTAAATCGATCAGAACAATAGGACCATAAAGGTTATACTAAGTTCTAATAAGTAAAAAATAGCAGGTAATGGCGCCTACTAGAAATAAAAGAATGTGCAAATATAAATATAGATGGTGTCTGTCCAAATCAAAAGTGCTGGTCCTAGTCAAAATATAACATATATATATATATATAACACAAAATAAATTGAATATTAATTGATAATTAGTGATTGAAAAAATAGTGATTGAAAAAATAAAAATAATTCATAAATCCTAAAAAGTCCAATTCCTAGTGATAAAAATTCCCAAAATAAGTGTTGCAATATTAAATGATGATGATAATAATAATCCAAAAAAGTCCAGTTTTATAAAAATATAAAAATATATTTTCAGGATTGCTTCCAAAGAATATAAAGTGATTTGTGCTTCATGCAGGTATAGCCGTCAGTGGTTCATTCAGTGCTCTCCCCCAATGGTCCCGCACTCACCGGATCCAACTACCCCTGCAGGGGTAATAGGTTTTCTCAGTAAAACTCCACACTTCAGTAGGATCTGCCTGGTTTCCTCACATGGGGTCTAATTCAACCATTCAGCCGCTCATAGGGAAGATAGGATAAAACGAAAGTGCCCAATAGCGTGATACCGTTTTGTGCCAAGTAAAATTATTTATTGATAAACAATGGGTACTCACAATTTACATGCAGTTTAAAAAGCCTTTAGAAAATATATGCTGTAGCTCTAAGGAACGTTCGCTCCACCGGTTTCGTCGTTCTGACGTCATCTGAACGACGAAACCGGTGGAGCGAACGTTCCTTAGAGCTACAGCATATATTTTCTAAAGGCTTTTTAAACTGCATGTAAATTGTGAGTACCCATTGTTTATCAATAAATAATTTTACTTGGCACAAAACGGTATCACGCTATTGGGCACTTTCGTTTTATCCTATCTTCCCTATGAGCGGCTGAATGGTTGAATTAGACCCCATGTGAGGAAACCAGGCAGATCCTACTGAAGTGTGGAGTTTTACTGAGAAAACCTATTACCCCTGCAGGGTAGTTGGATCCGGTGAGTGCGGGACCATTGGGGGAGAGCACTGAATGAACCACTGACGGCTATACCTGCATGAAGCACATATCACTTTATATTCTTTGGAAGCAATCCTGAAAATATATTTTTATATTTTTATAAAACTGGACTTTTTTGGATTATTATTATCATCATCATTTAATATTGCAACACTTATTTTGGGAATTTTTATCACTAGGAATTGGACTTTTTAGGATTTATGAATTATTTTTATTTTTTCAATCACTATTTTTTCAATCACTAATTATCAATTAATATTCAATTTATTTTGTGTTATATATATGTTATATTTTGACTAGGACCAGCACTTTTGATTTGGACAGACACCATCTATATTTATATTTGCACATTCTTTTATTTCTAGTAGGCGCCATTACCTGCTATTTTTTACTTATTCTTCACTCCCACCTAGGTGGGTTTTTATGTAGGGGCAGCCACTTCAAACTCAATCACTTTGTATTTTTATCACATCACTATTTTATTTAAATTGTCTGTGGCGCAGATTCATCTCTTTTTACTTATACTAAGTTCTGCCCATCTGACAGCTGTCTTTAATTCATTGGCCCCTGGTCTCTATGGGAGTTCCTGTCAAGACGTGTCTGGTTCCTATTGGCTGACAATTTAACCCTTGACTTGTTCTATGAGTTTTGAGAACCTCAAGTAATATCACTTTCAACCACTAGGTGTCTCACCTTTATTGTGAGATTATCTGTACGATAATTTTTTATATTATTGGGAAGGCTATCTATCTATATCAGGGGAGTCAAACTCAATTTCATGGTGGGCCGCATCAGCATTATGATTTCCCTCAAAAGGGCCTGTTGTATCTGTAAGATTAGATGTCCAGCGCATCCCTTCCCCTTACATTAGACATCAAGAGCCCCCACCATCAGAAGTTGAGTCCCCCACTCTCCCTTATATCACAATGCACCCCCCTTTCATTATGCTGCTGTTGGGAAGAAGATGGAGGCATTGCTTGAAAGCAGAAAGTAAGGGTCTGGAGGATGATTGGAGAGGTGCGAGGGCCGCATGAAATGGCCTGGAGGGCCGCATTCGGCCCGCGGGCCTTGTGTTTGCCACCTCTGATCTATATATATATATAATCACAATTTGACATCTTTCATAATGTGGGTTAGCTTCCGTAACACTTCTATAAAAACTAATTTCTCATATATCTTATATCTTATTCCTTCTACAAAGTTCTACATTAGCATTTGCGATGATCATCTTTTTCCTTCATTACTTTTAATTTTAACTTTAAAATATATCTTTTGAATAGCAAGCGTCTTTTAAGATAATTCTGATCAGTTTCAGTTCAACCTTTGGACGAGGCAGCCTTCAAGGATATTTTAACAGCTGGTTTAAACATTTCTTTACTTGACAATGGTTCTTGATGTGAGAAGAACTGGGTTTCTCTGCTATTGTCTAAAAGACAGCCGAGACAAATACTGCCTGTTTACCTTCGGGCAACCTTAAGTTGTTATCATTGTTTTTCAACTTCCTGAGTACACATCAGGCCTGGCCAGTTTTGTCTATCTGTAGAAATATCCATTATTGCGGATTGTCTCCTTAACCATCCTTTGTTTGGTTGCGAAAAGACGTCCTTGTTCTAACTTTCACCCAAGCTTCTAGTTGTTATAGATGGCTGATGTATTGGCACATGAGCTAAGTTTGTTTTCTCTTAACTGCCTGAAAGACTTCCATACACAATCGTTCACCTCAAATTTGAGGCCTAATGGCCTTTTCATATTTTTTGCTGAAATATTGAATATATTATTATAAGTCAGAATTATAACAGTCCCTACCCACAGCAACCCAGCAGAAGAGCTGGCAACAGAGCAGAGTGCCCCGGGCCTCTGCTCTCAACTAACAGAAGAGGGGGTTCCTGAGGTTGTGGATGGTACTTCAGTCTTCACTGACACAACCCCAGAAAATGGTGCGGCACTGAGACAGGAGGATGTCTGTTTTCTTTTTCAAGCACCGGGGGATTTTCACCTACCACCAGTGGATGCGACTTTAGTCTCCACTTGTATACCCCAGGGATGGGGGACAGTTGGCCCAGATCCCCAACAGCATGAGCAACTGAGTCCAGTCACCCCGTCTTCTCTCCAGCGGCTGAAAGGACTCCAGGGAGAAAGGGCCAGTCCAGGCCTCCCCCCAGCGGCAGGCATGTTCTCTGAGAGAGGCAGAGGTTGGCTGGGTGAGTAATGCTCTGTTTGGGACAAATTTATTTGGGGTGCGGTATGGATACCGGCATATGGGGACTGGAACTACTGACTAACTTCAGAGTCAACCCATCTGGTGTCTCCTGCCAAAAGGGGAGCTGTGTGCCAGACCTAGCCGGGACAGAGGCTTTTGGAGAGGACTGAATGTGAGCCTCTTGCCGTCCGATTATGGGCCAGGGCCTTAAACCAGGCGGATGGTTTATCCCGGCAGACAGTCCTGGAAGCTTAAGACCCGTTTGGGTCCCACTGTGGATGTTGAACTATTACCCAGGGGGAGTAATGTCATGGACCTTGAAATACTGAAGTGTTTCTACGTGAAATCCTAATTCATGTAATACAGGATATACTGAGACATTACAAGCTGTTGGCTTATTCAATGCAAGGACACCTGCTTTTAAGATGCTAATGTACCACCACCACCAGCTCTCTATTCTAAGGTTAATCTATTGTGTGTGTGAAGAAATTCTGTGTTTACTCTTAAGAGGTTGTATAGTGGGGAATTGCAGACGGGACGCCTATTCACCTCGTCGGGCTAAATAATTAGATTATTGTTCTGATTGCTTCATTGTAGTAATTACCTCCTCTCTATGCGGAGCCAAGCTGACTAGATAACGTATTCTGTTACAATTAGTGATTAAGTCATGCTAAACAGATCGGTGCCAAAATGTCTCTCTGTATGGAAGCCCCAGTGTGTGGAAAAGGGGGTGCAGATTTTATTGTTCTTTGATTGATGACAAGCTTGTAAACTGTATATAAACCTGCAGAATGCTTCCATTTAAGAGTCCTGTTTGAGCATACATACAGCCTGCCTGGTGTCTGTTCTAATGGATTCCGAACGTCAGGTCGGATCCCAGAACCTTGGATGACTGGACCATCAGACGTTGCAATCGGCAATCTGATCCAATAGAAGCAGAGGAGTGTCTGGAGAGCAGAACCAAGCGAGCAAGGGTCTCGTCACACTCATCTCTCGTCCTTCTTCTTGACATTCGGAGTCAGTCCTCTAACTGCGCTGTGATTGGACCGTTCACTCCGGGTACCTCTTTACTCCCCCCTGGAGACCACCCCCCCCCCCCCAACCGTCCTGAACTACTCTGGTGGGAGGTGTACAGGCTCTTGGGATATCCGTGGTGCTACCATGACAGACGTATTGCTGACAGCTTGTTCTTCCTACATAGTGGGGTCACCTTCACATAGGATAGAAGACCCATGGTCTGATTCCCTGCCCCCTCCCCCCGTGGCCTGTATAGCCCCATGATGGTCTGTGAGTCCCTGCCCCTCCCCCCCCCCCCCCCCCCCCCCGTGGCCTGTATAGCCCCATGGTCTGTGAGTCCCCTCCCCCTGTGGCCTGTATAGCCCCATGGTCTGAATCCCTGCCCCCACCCCCGTTTTTATAGCCCCATGGTCTGTGAGTCCCCCTCCACCCCTCTGGCCTGTATAGCCCCATGGTCTGAATCCCTGCCCCCCCCCTTTGTGGCCTGTATAGCCCCATGGTCTGTGAGTCCCCCCCCCCCCCCCCTGTGACCTTTCAGGGTGATGGCACCTCAGGGGTGTAGACTTTAGGGGGATGTGCGGTGTGGATGAGAAGAGAATGATGAGTGGGATCCCCACAGACAGGCAGAAGTCAGGCGTGTGATTCTTGTGTTCTCCAGCAGGGCAGCGCTGTGATTGATGAGCTCTCTTCACTTTGCAGGTCTCTGCGCTCTTTCTATAAACCATTCCAACTCCTTCCTGGCATACCCTGGCAGCTCCTCCACGGGGGAGATCGTGGTGTACGACGCCAACATGCTGGTGAGTCATGTGACCTGCCTGGTGATTGAATTCTTGTCCCATGGAGCTTACAATCTAATGGGGAGGCGGCCAGCGGAGATGGTTCTGTATGAAAGCCGGCCTCACATTTGATAGAATCTCCCCTTCTAATTATTTCAATATTCTAATCCCTGGTGAGGGGGGGGGGGTCGGAAGGAAGGTCCTCTTGTAGGGGGGGTCGGAGGAAGGAGGTCCTCTTGTAGGGGGGGGGACGGAAGGAAGGTCCTCTTGTAGGGGGACAGAAGGAAGGAAGGTCCTCTTGTAGGGGGGACGGAGGAAAGGTCCTCTTGTAGGGGGGAAAGGGAAGGTCCTCTTGTAGGGGGGGGAAGGAAGGAAGGAAGGTCCTCTTGTGGGGGGGGAGGAAGGTCCTCTTGTAGGGGGGGGGGAGGAAGGAAGGTCCTTGTAGGGGGGGAGGAGGGAAGGTCCTCTTGTAGGGGGGGAAGGAAGGAAGGTCCTCTTGTAGGGGGGACGGAGGGAAGGTCCTCAAAATCTACCAGTGTGGTCAGCTTAAATCTTCAGAGGCCCGGTGAATTTCTCCAGAGCCCCCCCCCCCCCTTCAGGAAATGCTTGATGTAACTCCACCCCTCAGTGTCCCCGCCTTTCCTTCCTCTAATGATGATATCACTGATGAGGTCATAGAGGTGGAATTACATTTTTTTTTTTTTAATATTTAAACTCCTCCTTCATTTTCCTGCAGAAAACTGAATGCTCCATTCCAGCTCATGACAGTCCCCTGGCTGCCATCGCCTTCAGTCCTTCAGGGACCAAACTGGCCAGCGCCTCTGAAAAAGTGAGTCCGGTGCTCTGTGCATCCTTTCTCTGCCCACATCGGACACAACTGACCCGCCTCTTCCCTACAGGGGACGGTGATCCGTGTCTTCTCCATCCCAGAGGGACAGAGACTGTACGAATTCCGCAGAGGAATGAAGAGGTCAGAATTCCATACACTGCCGCTACTCCACCCCTTTCACCTATACTCCGCCTACACTGCCGCTACTGCACCCCTTTCACCTATACTCCGCCTACACTGCCACTACTCCACCCCTTTCACCTATACTCCGCCTACACTGCCGCTACTCTGCCCCTTTCTACTATCCTCCGCCTACACTGCCGCTACTCTGCCCCTTTCTACTATCCTCCGCCTACACTGCCGCTACTCTGCTCCTTTCTACTATCCTCCGCCTACACTGCCGCAACTCTGCCCCTTTCTACTATCCTCCGCCTACACTGCCACTACTCCACCCCTTTCACCTATACTCCGCCTACACTGCCGCTACTCTGCCCCTTTCTACTATCCTCCACCTACTCTGCCCCTTTCTACTATCCTCCGCCTACACTGCCGCTACTCTGCTCCTTTCTACTATCCTCCGCCTACACTGCCGCTACTCCGCCCCTTTCTACTATCCTCCGCCCACACTGCCGCTACTCTGCCCCTTTCTACTATGCTCCGCCTACACTGCAACTACTCTACCCCTTTCTACTATGCTCCGCCTACACTGCAACTACTCTACCCCTTTCTACTATGCTCCGCCAACACTGCAACTACTCCACCCCTTTCTACTATACTCCGCCTACATTGCCGCTACTCCACCCCTTTCTACTATACTCCGCCTACACTCACACTACTCCACCCCTTTCTTCTATACTCCACCTACACTGCCGCTACTCTGCCCCTTTCTAATATCCTCCGCCTACACTGCCGCTACTTCACCCCTTTCTACTATCCTCCGCCTACACTGCCGCTACTTCACCCCTTTCTACTATCCTCCGCCTACACTGCAACTACTCCACCCCTTTCTACTATCCTCCGCCTACACTGCAACTACTCCACCCCTTTCTACTATCCTCCGCCTACATTGCCGCTACTTCACCCCTTTCTACTATCCTCCGCCTACATTGCCGCTACTTCACCCCTTTCTCCTATACTCCACCTACACTGCAACTACTCCACCCCTTTCTACTATACTCTGCCTACACTCACACTACTCCACCCCTTTCTCCTATACTCCGCCTACACTGCCGCTACTCTGCCCCTTTCTAATATCCTCCGCCTACACTGCCGCTACTTCACCCCTTTCTACTATCCTCCGCCTACACTGCAACTACTCCACCCCTTTCTACTATCCTCCGCCTACACTGCCGCTACTTCACCCCTTTCTACTATCCTCCGCCTACACTGCAACTACTCCACCCCTTTCTACTATACTCCGCCTACACTGCCGCTACTTCACCCCTTTCTCCTACACTCCACCTACACTGCCGCTACTCCACCCCTTTCTACACTCCGCCTACACTCACACTACCCCAGCCTCATTATAATACCTCTGCTGCCCCCACCTGTTTTTTTTGGAGGTTCCTCTCCAGATTCCGATCAGAATCTGAAGAGGATGACTCATCAGGTCTCGCTTTTACTATCAGCCAATAGGATAGCCGTTCCAGTTCTTGTTATGAAGGAGTCTTCTGATTGGTCAATGCTGGTGATTGTCTTTTCAGGTATGTCTCTATAAATTCCCTGGTGTTCAGTACAGACTGTCAGTTCCTGTGCGTGTCCAGCAACACGGAGACCGTGCACATCTTCCGCCTGGAGGTTCCCCTGGAGCGGTGAGTACCCCATCCCCCAACCTCCAACCCTGGACCTGTTACTAATGCTGCATTCAGCTGGTGTGGGAGATAACTGGTTGTGATGTCATAGTGGTGGGCGTGGTCTGCCTCCCGCTCTATGGTCCTGTGTTCCCATCCTACAGAGCGCACCATGTGTGACCAGGAAGGTGAAAGAGGAGTCAATTGGAGCGAACTGCATGGCCCAAGATGGCGCCCCCCCCCCCTCCTCCTAGGTGGCTCCAGGAGGAGTCTGTCTTGAATCTGCAGAATTGTCTGTGGAGAGGAATGAAAGATCTCGAGGGAGGAGAAGATCGATTTTCTCTTCTACCTCCTGGATTTTAAGGTGTCTCTGCTGGGCAGTAGATTCTAAGGGCGGGTAGAACTTGTAAAAGAATTCCAGAAGTCAACTTTGAAGGCCCATCGCCCTTTTAGGAGGTTCTGTCACCTATTTACAACCCCACACTGCCTCTGATGAGTTGGGGGTACATTGATGGAGACCGGTTAGGGGTTTGGTCTCTTAATATGCAGATTTCCTCCCCCCCACCCACCATTGCAGTGGCGGCACGCGCTGGCTGCAGTAGGGTTTCGGAGTGGCGGCACGCGCTGGCTGCAGTAGGGTTTCGGAGTGGCGGTGCGCGCTGGCTGCAGTAGGGTTTCGGAGTGGCGGCACGCGATGGCTCCCAGTGATACATCTTCTAGGACACCAAATCTTGTAACTCTTGTTAATGGACGAAACAATTTATATCCAAAGCATTCACTTTATTGAACATAAAACCTACAATCCCAAAACCAAAAGGTTTGTTTGTTTTTTTGTGTACAATAAAATGGATTGATAATGCTTTTGGCAAAACTACCAGGGTCACAATGGTTGCACTTTGGGCCCGGGCCCTGGCATTCCACCACTATCGGAGGGGCTTCTGGCTGCAGGGCAATGAGCTCAGAGCATCTTTCATACAGCCCAGAGCCTGCGATGGGAGAGGAGGAAGTCAATCTGCCCCCTCTCCTCCTGTGTGTGTGCTCCCCGGCACAGATAGGAGAGATCCGATCTGCTCCCTCTCCTCCCGCCCCCTCCTCCTGTGTGCGCTCCCCGGCACGGATAGAAGAGAGCCGATCTGCTCCCTCTCCTCCCGCCCCCTCCTCCTGTGTGCGCTCCCCGGCACAGATAGGAGAGAGCCGATCTGCTCCCTCTCCTCCCGCCCCCTCCTCCTGTGTGCGCTCCCTGGCACGGATAGGAGAGAGCCGATCTGCTCCCCCTTCTCCCGCCCCCTTCTCCTGTGTGCGCTCCCCGGCACGGATAGGAGAGAGCCGATCTGCTCCCTCTCCTCCCGCCCCCTCCTCCTGTGTGCGCTCCCCGGCACAGAGAGGAGAGAGCCGATCTGCTCCCCCTTCTCCCGCCCCCTCCTCCTTTGTGCGCTCCCCGGCACGGATAGGAGAGAGCCGATCTGCTCCCCTTCTCCCCCCCCCTCCTCATGTGTGCGCTCCCCGGCACGGATAGGAGAGAGCCGATCTGCTCCCTCTCCTCCCGCCCCCTCCTCCTGTGTGCGCTCCCCGGCACAGATAGAGGAGAGAGCCAATCTGCTCCCCCTTCTCCCGCCCCCTCCTCCTGTGTGCGCTCCCCGGCACGGATAGGAGAGAGCCGATCTGCTCCCTCTCCTCCCGCCCCCTCCTCCTGTGTGCGCTCCCCGGCACAGATAGGAGAGGAGAGAGCCGATCTGCTCCCCCTTCTCCTGCCCCCTCCTCCTTTGTGCGCTCCCCGGCACGGATAGGAGAGAGCCGATCTGCTCCCCCTTCTCCCGCCCCCTCCTCCTGTGAGCGCTCCCCGGCACGGATAGGAGAGAGCCGATCTGCTCCCCCTTCTCCCGCCCCCTCCTCCTGTGTGCGCTCCCCGGCACAGATAGGAGAGGAGAGAGCCGATCTGCTCCCCCTTCTCCTGCCCCCTCCTCCTTTGTGCGCTCCCCGGCACGGATAGGAGAGAGCCGATCTGCCGCCCCTTCTCCCGCCCCCTCCTCCTGTTTGTGCTCCCCGGCACAGATAGGAGAGGAGAGAGCCGATCTGCTCCCCCTTCTCCCGCCCCCCCCTCCTGTGTGCGCTCCCCGGCACAGATAGGAGAGGAGAGAGCCGATCTGCCCCCCCCCCTTCTCTCCCGCCCCCTCCTCCTGTTTGTGCTCCCCGGCACAGATAGGAGAGGAGAGAGCCGATCTGCCCCCCCTTCTCCCGCCCCCTCCTCCTGTTTGTGCTCCCCGGCACAGATAGGAGAGAGCCGATCTGCTCCCCCTTCTCCCGCCCCCTCCTCCTGTTTGCTGCTCCCCGGCACAGATAGGAGAGGAGAGAGCCGATCTGCCCCCCCTTCTCCCACCCCCTCCTCCTGTTTGTGCTCCCCGTTCTCTCCCCCCCCCCCCCCGCACAGATAGGAGAGGAGGAAGCCGATCTGCTCCCCCTTCTCCCGCCCCCTCCTCCTTTGTGCGCTCCCCGGCACGGATAGGAGAGAGCCGATCTGCTCCCCCTTCTCCCGCCCCCTCCTCCTGTGTGCGCTCCCCGGCACGGATAGGAGAGAGCCGATCTGCTCCCTCTCCTCCCGCCCCCTCCTCCTGTGTGCGCTCCCCGGCACAGATAGGAGAGGAGAGAGCCAATTTGCTCCCCCTTCTCCCGCCCCCTCCTCCTGTGTGCGCTCCCCGGCACGGATAGGAGAGAGCCGATCTGCTCCCACTCCTCCCGCCCCCTCCTCCTGTGTGCGCTCCCCGGCACAGATAGGAGAGGAGAGAGCCGATCTGCTCCCCCTTCTCCCGCCCCCTCCTCCTTTGTGCGCTCCCCGGCACGGATAGGAGAGAGCCGATCTGCTCCCCCTTCTCCCGCCCCCTCCTCCTGTGTGCGCTCCCCGGCACGGATAGGAGAGAGCCGATCTGCTCCCCCTTCTCCCGCCCCCTCCTCCTGTGTGCGCTCCCCGGCACGGATAGGAGAGGAGAGAGCCGATCTGCTCCCTCTCCTCCCGCCCCCTCCTCCTGTGTGTGCGCTCCCCGGCACGGAGAGGAGAGAGCCGATCTGCTCCCTCTCCTCCCGCCCCCTCCTCCTGTGTGCGCTCCCCGGCATGGATAGGAGAGAGCCGATCTGCTCCCTCTCCTCCCGCCCCCTCCTCCTGTGTGTGCGCTCCCCGGCACAGATAGGAGAGGAGAGAGCCGATCTGCTCCCCCTTCTCCCGCCCCCTCCTCCTGTGTGCGCTCCCCGGCACGGATAGGAGAGAGCCGATCTGCTCCCCCTTCTCCCCCCCCTCCTCCTGTGTGCGCTCCCCGGCACGGATAGGAGAGGAGAGAGCCGATCTGCTCCCCCTTCTCCCGCCCCCTCCTCCTGTGTGCGCTCCCAGGCACGGATAGGAGAGAGCCGATCTGCTCCCTCTCCTCCCGCCCCCTCCTCCTGTGTGTGTGCTCCCCGGCACGGATAGAAGAGGAGGAAGCCGATCTGCTTCCTCTCCTCCTGCCCCCTCCTCCTGTGTGTGCTCCCCGGCACGGATAGGAGAGGAGAGAGCCGATCTGCTCCCCCTTCTCCCGCCCCCTCCTCCTGTGTGCGCTCCCCGGCACGGATAGGAGAGAGCCGATCTGCTCCCCCTTCTCCCGCCCCCTCCTCCTGTGTGTGCTCCCCGGCACGGATAGAAGAGGAGGAAGCCGATCTGCTCCCCTTCTCCCGCCCCCTCCTCCTGTGTGTGTGCTCCCCGGCACGGATAGGAGAGGAGAGAGCCGATCTGCTCCCCCTTCTCCCGCCCCCTCCTCCTGTGTGCGCTCCCCGGCACGGATAGGAGAGGAGAAAGCCGATCTGCTCCCCCTTCTCCCCGCCCCCCTCCTCCTGTGTGCGCTCCCCGGCACGGATAGGAGAGAGCCGATCTGCTCCCCCTGCCCTCCTGTGTGTGGAGCCCCCTTCTCCCGCCCCCTCCTCCTGTGTGTGTGCTCCCCGGCACGGATAGGAGAGAGCCGATCTGCTCCCCCTTCTCCCGCCCCCTCCTCCTGTGTGCACTCCCCGGCACAGATAGGAGAGAGCCGATCTGCTCCCCCTTCTCCCGCCCCCTCCTCCTGTGTGTGCTCCCCGGCACGGATAGGAGAGAGCCGATCTGCTCCCCCTTCTCCCGCCCCCTCCTCCTGTGTGTGTGCTCCCCGGCACGGATAGGAGAGAGCCGATCTGCTCCCTCTCCTCCCGCCCCCTCCTCCTGTGTGCGCTCCCCGTCACAGATAGGAGAGGAGAGAGCCGATCTGCTCCCCCTTCTCCCGCCCCCTCCTCCTGTGTGCGCTCCCCGGCACGGATAGGAGAGGAGAGAGCCGATCTGCTCCCCCTTCTCCCGCCCCCTCCTCCTGTGTGCGCTCCCCGGCACGGATAGGAGAGGAGAGAGCCGATCTGCTCCCCCTTCTCCCGCCCCCTCCTCATGTGTGTGCTCCCCGGCACGGATAGGAGAGGAGAGAGCCGATCTGCTGCCCCTTCTCCCGCCCCCTCCTCCTGTGTGCGCTCCCCGGCACGGATAGGAGAGAGCCGATCTGCTCCCCCTTCTCCCGCCCCCTCCTCCTGTGTGCGCTCCCCGGCACGGATAGGAGAGAGCCGATCTGCTCCCTCTCCTCCCGCCCCCTCCTCCCGCGTGTGTGCTCCCCGGCACAGATAGGAGAGGAGAGAGCCGATCTGCTCCCCCCTTCTCCCGCCCCCACTCCTCATGTGTGTGCTCCCCGGCACGGATAGGAGAGGAGAGAGCCGATCTGCTCCCCCTTCTCCCGCCCCCTCCTCCTGTGTGTGCTCCCCGGCACGGATAGGAGAGAGCCCATCTGCTCCCTCTCCTCCCGCCCCCTCCTCCCGCGTGTGTGCTCCCCGGCACGGATAGGAGAGGAGAGAGCCGATCTGCTCCCCCTTCTCCCGCCCCCTCCTCATGTGTGTGCTCCCCGGCACGGATAGGAGAGGAGAGAGCCGATCTGCTGCCCCTTCTCCCGCCCCCTCCTCCTGTGTGCGCTCCCCGGCACGGATAGGAGAGAGCCGATCTGCTCCCTCTCCTCCCGCCCCCTCCTCCTGTGTGCGCTCCCCGGCACAGATAGGAGAGGAGAGAGCCGATCTGCTCCCCCTTCTCCCACCCCCTCCTTCTGTGTGCGCTCCCCGGCACAGATAGGAGAGGAGAGAGCCGATCTGCTCCCCCTTCTCCCGCCCCCTCCTCCTGTGTGCGCTCCCTGGCACGGATAGGAGAGAGCCGATCTGCTCCCTCTCCTCCCGCCCCCTCCTCCTGTGTGCCCTCCCCGGCACGGATAGGAGAGAGCCGATCTGCTCCCTCTCCTCCCGCCCCCTCCTCATGTGTGTGCTCCCCGGCACAGATAGGAGAGGAGAGAGCCGATCTGCTCCCCCTTCTCCCGCCCCCTCCTTCTGTGTGCGCTCCCCGGCACAGATAGGAGAGGAGAGAGCCGATCTGCTCCCTCTCCTCCCGCCCCCTCCTCCTGTGTGCGCTCCCCGGCACAGATAGGAGAGGAGAGAGCCGATCTGCTCCCCCTTCTCCCGCCCCCTCCTTCTGTGTGCGCTCCCCGGCACAGATAGGAGAGGAGAGAGCCGATCTGCTCCCCCTTCTCCCGCCCCCTCCTCCTGTGTGCGCTCCCTGGCATGGATAGGAGAGAGCCGATCTGCTCCCCCTTCTCCCGCCCCCTCCTCCTGTGTGCACTCCCCGGCACGGATAGGAGAGAGCCGATCTGCTCCCTCTCCTCCCGCCCTCTCCTCCTGTGTGCGCTCCCCGGCACAGATAGGAGAGGAGAGAGCCGATCTGCTCCCCCTTCTCCCGCCCCCTCCTCCTGTGTGCGCTCCCCGGCACAGATAGGAGAGGAGAGAGCCGATCTGCTCCCCCTTCTCCCGCCCCCTCCTCCTGTGTGCGCTCCCCGGCACGGATAGGAGAGAGCCCATCTGCTCCCTCTCCTCCCGCCCCCTCCTCCTGTGTGTGCTCCCTGGCACAGATAGGAGAGGAGAGAGCCGATCTGCTCCCCTTCTCCCGCCCCCTCCTCCTGTGTGCGCTCCCCGGCACAGATAGGAGAGGAGAGAGCCGATCTGCTCCCCTTCTCCCGCCCCCTCCTACTGTGTGCGCTCCCCGGCACAGATAGGAGAGGAGAGAGCCGATCTGCTCCCCTTCTCCCGCCCCCTCCTCCTGTGTGCGCTCCCCGGCACGGATAGGAGAGGAGAGAGCCGATCTGCTGCCCCTTCTCCCCGCCCCCCTCCTCCTGTGTGCGCTCCCCCGCACGGAAAGGAGAGAGCCGATCTGCTCCCTCTCCTCCCCCCCCCCCTCCTCCTGTGTGCGCTCCCCGGCACGGATAGGAGAGGAGAGAGCCGATCTGCTGCCCCTCTCCCGCCCCCCTCCTCCTGTGTGTGTGCTCCCCGGCACGGATAGGAGAGAGCCGATCTGCTCCCCCTTCTCCCGCCCCCCCTCCTCCTGTGTGCGCTCCTCGGCACAGATAGGAGAGGAGAGAGCCGATCTGCTCCCCCTTCTCCCGCCCCCTCCTCCTGTGTGTGCTCCCCGGCACAGATAGGAGAGGAGAGAGCCGATCTGCTCCCCTTCTCCCGCCCCCTCCTCCTGTGTGCGCTCCCCGGCACAGATAGGAGAGGAGAGAGCCGATCTGCTCCCCTTCTCCCGCCCCCCTACTGTGTGCGCTCCCCGGCACAGATAGGAGAGGAGAGAGCCGATCTGCTCCCCTTCTCCCGCCCCCTCCTCCTGTGTGCGCTCCCCGGCACGGATAGGAGAGGAGAGAGCCGATCTGCTCCCCCTTCTCCCGCCCCCTCCTGTGTGCGCTCCTCCCCGGCACGGATAGGAGAGGAGAGAGCCGATCTGCTGCCCCTTCTCCCGCCCCCTCCTCCTGTGTGCGCTCCCCGGCACGGATAGGAGAAAGCCGATCTGCTCCCTCTCCTCCCGCCCCCTCCTCCTGTGTGCGCTCCCCGGCACGGATAGGAGAGGAGAGAGCCGATCTGCTGCCCCTTCTCCCGCCCCCTCCTCCTGTGTGTGTGCTCCCCGGCACGGATAGGAGAGGAGAGAGCCGATCTGCTGCCCCTTCTCCCGCCCCCTCCTCCTGTGTGTGTGCTCCCCGGCACGGATAGGAGAGGAGAGAGCTGATCTGCTGCCCCTTCTCCCGCCCCCTCTTCCTGTGTGCGCTCCCCGGCACGGATAGGAGAGAGCCGATCTGCTCCCTCTCCTCCCGCCCCCTCCTCCTGTGTGCGCTCCCCGGCACGGATAGGAGAGGAGAGAGCCGATCTGCTGCCCCTTCTCCCGCCCCCTCCTCCTGTGTGCGCTCCCCGGCACGGATAGGAGAGAGCCGATCTGCTCCCTCTCCTCCCGCCCCCTCCTCCTGTGTGCGCTCCCCCCGCACGGATAGGAGAGGAGAGAGCCGATCTGCTGCCCCTTCTCCCGCCCCCTCCTCCTGTGTGTGTGCTCCCCGGCACGGATAGGAGAGGAGAGAGCCGATCTGCTGCCCCTTCTCCTGCCCCCTCCTCCTGTGTGTGTGCTCCCCGGCACGGATAGGAGAGAGCCGATCTGCTCCCTCTCCTCCCGCCCCCTCCTCCTGTGTGCGCTCCCCGGCACGGATAGGAGAGGAGAGAGCCGATCTGCTGCCCCTTCTCCCGCCCCCTCCTCCTGTGTGTGTGCTCCCCGGCACGGATAGGAGAGGAGAGAGCCGATCTGCTGCCCCTTCTCCCGCCCCCTCCTCCTGTGTGTGTGCTCCCCGGCACGGATAGGAGAGAGCCGATCTGCTCCCCCTTCTCCCGCCCCCTCCTCCTGTGTGCGCTCCTCGGCACAGATAGGAGAGGAGAGAGCCGATCTGCTCCCCCTTCTCCCGCCCTCTCCTCCTGTGTGCGCTCCCCGGCACGGATAGGAGAGAGCCGATCTGCTCCCCCTTCTCCCGCCCCCTCCTCCTGTGTGCGCTCCTCGGCACAGATAGGAGAGGAGAGAGCCGATCTGCTCCCCCTTCTCCCGCCCCCTCCTCCTGTGTGCGCTCCTCGGCACAGATAGGAGAGGAGAGAGCCGATCTGCTCCCTCTCCTCCCGCCCCCTCCTCCTGTGTGCTCTCCCCGGCACGGATAGGAGAGAAGGAAGCCGATCTGCTCCCTCCCCCCCCCCCCCATGTGTTGCTCTCACTGGCACGGAGAGGAAAGAACCGATCTGCTCGATGTCCAAGTCGGGCATGACGGGCTCATTGCTTCGCATGAAGACATTAATAATAATGTGCTTTGCCTATTGCGCCCCCCTTATACCCCTGAATTTGTGATTGGTTGGGACTCCGGCTCTTCCCGGGAATATTCTTGGAGATTTTGGTACTGTTGCTGGATAGATAGACACCTTCCTGCAGGAAATGGAGTGAGCTGGTAGGAAGAATCTGATCCCATCTGAATGCAGCGAGAGCACGCTTCTAGCCACGCCCCCTGTGCGTCCAATCAGGTTTCTGGCTGATAACTTGAGTTCCGATTGGTTTTCATCTCTCCTCAGATTGGAGGAGGCGTCTTCCTGGAGCGGCTACATGGGGAAGATGTTTACGGCGGCATCGAACTACCTCCCAGCTCAGGTGTCGGACATGATGAACCAGGACCGGGCATTCGCCACCGTGCGTCTCACCTTCTCCGGACACAAGAACATTTGCACTTTGGTGACGTAAGTACATCTATGACCCTAACGAATATCGCTCCCTGATTGGCCGAAAATCATTAAAGGGTTTGTAAAGGAAATAATAATAATCAGACATTCCTCTTCTCACTTCCTCATTGTTGTTTTTTTGCTCAGAAGTTGCTCTATTTCTTCTCTGTTCTGTTCACTTCCTGCTTGTCTGATTGTTACTGACCACCGTGAAGGGAGACTTTACTGCGGTGGTCAGTGACGTGCCCCGCCCCCTCCTGGGAACTACATCTGTGCGGCAGGACGCTCTCTACGTGTTAGAGACTTCAAGGAGGTGTGACTTACTGGGCGTGCCGCAATGCATACTGGGAAATGTAGTTCTTACATGAACGAGCGCTGCAAACCAGGAAGTGAATGAGAGAACAGAAACTAGAACCCCGGAGGTGATATAGATGAAGGAATGTAATAACACAATCATTACACTGTTCTGTCCGTCTCCCTCGCACACATTCATTGTAGGCAAAAAAATGTTTTCCTTTACAACTCCTTTAACTTGTCCTGTCTGCTTCCAGAATTCAGAAACTTCCCCGACTCCTGGTTGCCTCATCTAGTGGCCATCTCTACATCTACAATGTGGACCCGCAGGATGGGGGCGAGTGTGTCCTGATCCAGAAACACAGGTGACTAGTGTGGGAATGGGGCACCATAGTATGACTGGAGACGGGGTTCGTACTGGGCCCGGGGACTGGCGACGGGGTTCGTACTGGGCCCGGGGACTGGTGACGGGGCCCGGGATTGGTGGCAGGGTCTGTACCGGGGACTGGCGACGGGGGTCCGTATTGGGGTCGGGTACTGGTGGCGGGGGTCCGTGCTGGGGACTGGCGACGGGGTCTGTACCGGGGACTGGTGATGGGGGGGGTCCGTACCGGGGCTGGTGACGGGGTTTGTACTGAGGCTGGGGACGGGGTCTGTACCGGGGTCGAGGACTGGCGGCGGGGGTCCGTATTAGGGCAGGGGTCCGGGCCGGGGACTGGTGGCGGGGGCCGGGGACAGGTGGCGGGGGCCGGGGACAGGTGGCGGGGGCCGGGGACAGGTGGCGGGGTCCGGGCCGGGGACTGGTGGCGGGGGCCGGGGACAGGTGGCGGGGGCCGGGGACAGGTGGCGGGGTCCGGGCCGGGGACAGGTGGCAGGGGTCCGGGCCGGGGACTGGTGGCAGGGGTCCGGGCAGGGGACCGGCGGCGGGGTCCGGGACAGGTGGCAGGGTCCGGGCCGGGGACTGGTGGCGGGGGCCGGGGACAGGTGGCGGGGGCCGGGGACAGGTGGCGGGGTCCGGGCCGGGGACAGGTGGCGGGGTCCGGGCCGGGGACTGGTGGCAGGGGTCCGGGCCGGGGACTGGTGGCAGGGGTCCGGGCAGGGGACCGGCGGCGGGGTCCGGGACAGGTGGCAGGGTCCGGGCCGGGGACTGGGCTGTGGACTGGCGGCGGGGGTCCGTACTGGGGCCGGGGTCCGTACTGGGGCTGGGGAATGGTGACGGAGAGTGGTGGCAGGGTCCGTACCGGGGACTGGCGACGGGGTCCGTACCGGGGACTGGCGACGGGGTCCGTACCGGGGACTGGCGACGGGGTCCGTACCGGGGACTGGCGACGGGGTCCGGGCCGGGGACTGGTGATGGGGTCCGGGCCGGGGACTGGTGGTGGGGCCAGGGACAGGTGGCAGGGGTCCGGGCAGGGGACTGGTGACGGGCCGGCGACTGGTGATGGGGGGTCCGTACCGGGGCTGGTGACAGGGTTTGAACTGTGGCCGGGGGTTCGTACCAGGGTCGGGGACTGGCGGCGGGGTCCGTACTGGGGACTGGTGATGGAGAGCGGTGGCGGGGTCCAGGCCGGGGTCCATACCGGGGACTGGCGGCGGGGGTCCGTACTGGGGCTGGGGACTGGTGACGGAGAGTGGTGGCGGGGTCCCTACCGGGGACTGGCGACGGGGGTCCGTACCGGGGTCGGGGACTGGTGGCGGGGGTCCGTATTAGGGACTGGTGGCAGGGGTCCGGGCCAGGGACTGGTGGCAGGGGTCCATACCGGGGACTGGCGGCGGGGGTCCGTACTGGGGCTGGGGACTGGTGACGGGGTCCGGGCCGGGGACTGGTGGCGGGGGTCCGTACTGGGACTGGTGACGGAGAGTGGTGGC
Organism: Rana kukunoris; assembly: GCA_029574335.1. Taxonomy (NCBI): domain Eukaryota; kingdom Metazoa; phylum Chordata; class Amphibia; order Anura; family Ranidae; genus Rana; species Rana kukunoris. The sequence continues at coordinate 79,312 of JAJQKJ010002791.1, read as the reverse complement.
GGGGTCCGGGCCAGGGACTGGTGGCAGGGGACTGGCGGTGGGGTCCATACCGGGGACTGGCGGCGGGGTCCGTGTGACGTATTGTGAAGTGGTCCTCTTCTGGTGTCTCTCTGCAGCCTCCTGGATTGTGAAAAGTCAGATAAAGGTGGAGACGGATCAGCAGAGAGTTCAGCGCCGACGTCTTATGCTGCCACAGTCGCCAGGCCAAGTAACGTGCCCTCCTCATCCGCTGTCACAGGTGAGGGCGCCCCCTGGGGGACAATGGTTTAGGGCAGGGGTCTCAAACTGGCAGCCTTCCAGCTGTTGCAGAACTACAAGTCCCATGAGGCATTGCAAGGCTGACAGTTACAAGCGCCACTCCCACAGGCAGAGGTAATGACGGGACGCGTAGTTCCGCAACAGCTGGAGGGCCGCCAGTTTGAGACCCCCTGGTTTAGGGGTTTCATAGATGTGACATTTACATTTGTTTTCACCAACCTCAGGTTACTCGGAAGATGGAGGGGCGCTGCGGGGGGAGCTTCTTCCAGAACACGAGTTTGCAGTTGGACCGGTTCAGTTGGACGATGAGAGAGAATTTCCTCCTGTGAGCATTCGGGGTCCCTGAGAGAACTTGGGGGGGGGGGGGGGATGGGTCGCTCACCCCGGACCGCACCGCGTGCTTTCCACACCAAGAACTGTGCTGGAGGGGTCTTCAGTCTGCCATAGAACGATCTACAGATACTTCTGCAAACCCCCTCCCCCACCTTGTATTAGTTCCCAACCCCCTCCCCCCACAGATACTTCTGTTCTATGCTGGGTGCCCCCCCCACCCCCTCCCGCCTTGTATTAGTTCCCAACCCCCCCCCACCCCCTCCCGCCTTGTATTAGTTCCCTAACCCCCCTCCCGCCTTTTTCCCTTCCCCCGTGACCTCTGATGTCATAGGGGTGGGTGTGACCTCTGATATCGGTCACTGCTGGAGGTGTGTATGTGGTCGGGGTCTGTTTTGGGGGGGGGGGGGGTAAAAATCAAGGTGAATCATTCTGCATGTCCCCTTAGATAAACCTGCGCACTGCCTGTATGTACACCGCCATGGTATGTGTGTGCGAGGAGACGTCTTCCAGGCGAGCCGTGCCATGTTGTCTTGTATTTATAGCCCCTCCCCCTCCCCTCCCCTGCACTCGGGAGAATAAGATGGTTTTGTTTTGGTTTTGGTAGATAAGTTTGTGTCGCAGAGGTCAGAGGTCAGAGAGGGACGCCGCCCCGTGAGCAGACAAGGAGCCGCCGAGTCGCAGGTGTGGGAGTGACACTAATATGGAGGATATTTACTATTGTAAGATAATTATTCTATTATGTACAAATGTTACTATGATAATAAATACTCTGCAATGTACGGCTCTGTGACTGCGTTTCCTTCCAGGAGCTCTCCACCGCGTCTGTGCCCCGCCCACGTCAGCAATGGCGTCTGTGCCCCGCCCACGTCAGCAATGGCGTCTGTGCCCCGCCCACGTCAGCAATGGCGTCTGTGCCCCGCCCACGTCAGCAATGGCGTCTGTGCCCCGCCCACGTCAGCAATGGCGTCTGTGCCCCGCCCACGTCAGCAATGGCGTCTGTGCCCCGCCCGCGTCAGCAATGGCGTCTGTGCCCCGCCCGCCTCAGCAATGGCGTCTGTGCCCCGCCCGCAATGGTGTCTGTGCCCCGCCCGCGTCAGCAATGGTGTCTGTGCCCCGCCCACGTCAGCAATGGCGTCTGTGCCCCGCCCACGTCAGCAATGGCGTCTGTGCCCCGCCCACGTCAGCAATGGCGTCTGTGCCCCGCCTGCGTCAGCAATGGCGTCTGTGCCCCGCCTGCGTCAGCAATGGCGTCTGTGCCCCGCCCGCCTCAGCAATGGCGTCTGTGCCCCGCCCGCCTCAGCAATGACGTCTGTGTCCCGCCCGCGTCATGCAATGGCGTCTGTGTCCCGCCCGCGTCAGCAATGGCGTCTGTGCCCCGCCCGCAATGGTGTCTGTGCCCCGCCCCCGCCCGCCTCAGCAATGGCGTATGTGCCCCGCCCGCCTCAGCAATGGCGTATGTGCCCCGCCCGCCTCAGCAATGGCGTCTGTGCCCCGCCCGCAATGGTGTCTGTGCCCCGCCCCCGCCCGCGTCAGCAATGGCGTCTGTGCCCCGCCCGCCTCAGCAATGGCGTCTGTGCCCCGCCAGCAATGGCGTCTGTGCCCCGCCCGCCTCAGCAATGGCGTCTGTGCCCCGCCCGCAATGGCGTCTGTGCCCCGCCCGCGTCAGCAATGGCGTCTGTGCCCCGCCCGCGTCAGCAATGGCGTCTGTGCCCCGCCCGCGTCAGCAATGGCGTCTGTGCCCCGCCCGCGTCAGCAATGGCGTCTGTGCCCCGCCCGCGTCAGCAATGGCGTCTGTGCCCCGCCCGCCTCAGCAATGGCGTCTGTGCCCCGCCCGCCTCAGCAATGGCGTCTGTGCCCCGCCCGCCTCTGCAATGGTGTCTGTGCCCCTCCCACATCAGTCATATTATAATGTGGGAGGGGCAATGGAAATGCAAGTATTTTTGCTGGGTACTTTTTTTCTCGAATGCTGAGCTGTCCAGATTGATGTCTCCTCAGTAATGATTTGAAGTCCTATCAGGACTGGGGATAGTCTAGAACATGACCTCTGTGTTCTGGGTTCTGCATTGTGGTGTTTATCCGCAGAGGTTAGGGTTAATATGCAAATGAGCTAGATACACGTATTCCCGAACATACAGTGCAGAAAATAAGTATTTGAACCCCCTGCTATTTTGCAAGTTCTCCCACTTGGAAATCATGGAGGGGTGTGAAATTGTCATGGTAGGTGCATGTCCCCTGTGAGAGACATAATCAGAGATCACAATGTATGATGTAACTATTTATTTGTATGATACGGCTGCAAAGAAGTATTTGAACACCTGAGAAAATCAATGTTAATATTTGGTAGAGTCGCCTTTGTTTGCGTTTCTTGTAGTTTTTCACCAGGTTTGCACACACTGGAGGAGGGATTTTGGCCCCCCACTCCTCCACACAGATCTTCTCTAGATCAGTCAGGTTTCTGGGCTGTCGCTGAGAAACACGGAGTTTGAGCTCCCTCCAAAGATTCTCTATTGGGTTTAGGTCTGGAGACCTTGATATGCTTCTTACAGAGCCACTCCTTGGTTATCCTGGCTGTGTGCTTCGGGTCATTGTCATGTTGGAAGACCCAGCCTCGACCCATCTTCAAAGCTCTAACTGAGCCCAAAATCTGGCAATACATGGCCCCGGTCATCCTCTCCTTAATACAGTGCAGTCGCCCTGTCCCATGTGCAGAAAAACACCCCCAAAGCATGATGCTACCACCCCCATGCTTCACAGTAGGGATGGTGTTCTTGGGATGGTACTCATCATTCTTCTTCCTCCTCCAAACACGGTTAGTGGAATTATGACCAAAAAGTTCTATTTTGGTCTCATCTGACCACATGACTTTCTCCCATGACTCCTCTGGATCATCCAAATGGTCATTGGCAAACTTAAGACGGGCCTTGACATGTGCTGGTTTAAGCAGGGGAACCTTCCGTGCCATGCATGATTTCAAACCATGACGTCTTATGCCGCGTACACACGGTCGTTTTTTGCGATGAAAAAAAACGACGTTTTTTAAAACGTCATTTAAATTGATCGTGTGTGGGCAAAACGTCGTTTTTTGTCTTAAAAAAAACGACCAAAAAAAAATTCCAACATGCTTGAATTTTTTGTGTCATTTTTCAAAACGTCGTTTTTTGTTTCACAAAAAGTCACCGTGTGTAGCAAAAACGTCGTTTAAAACGACGTTTTTCAACCCGCGCATGCCCAGAAGCTAGTTATGAAGCGAGCTTCAATGGAAAAGAGTGGTGAACGTAACCTCGCTTTTTGTGAAAAAAACGATGGTGTGTATGCAAAATTGTCTTTGAAAGGTGACGTTTCAAAAACGTCGTTTTTTACTTCACAGAAAACGTCGTTTTTTTTTCATCACAAAAAATGATCGTGTGTATGCGGCATTAGTGTATTACCAACAGTAACCTTGGAAACGGTGGTCCCAGCTCTTTTCAGGTCATTGACCAGCTCCTCCCGTGTAGTCCTGGGCTGATTTCTCACCTTTCTTAGGATCATTGAGACCCCACGAGGTGAGATTTTGCATGGAGCCCCAGTCCGAGGGAGATTGACAGTCATGTTTAGCTTCTTCCATTTTCTAATGATTGCTCCAACAGTGGACCTTTTTTCACCAAGCTGCTTGGCAATTTCCCCGTAGCCCTTTCCAGCCTTGTGGAGGTGTACAATTTTGTCTCTAGTGTCTTTGGACAGCTCTTTGGTCTTGGCCATGTTAGTAGTTGGATTCTTACTGATTGTATGGGGTGGACAGGTGTCTTTATGCAGCTAATGACCTCAAACAGGTGCATCTAATTTAGGATAATAAATGGAGTGGAGGTGGACATTTTAAAGGCAGACTAACAGGTCTTTGAGGGTCAGAATTCTAGCTGATAGACAGGTGTTCAAATACTTCTTTGCAGCTGTATCTTACAAATAAATAGTTACAAATTCATAAATTGTGATTTCTGATTATGTCTCTCACAGTGGACATGCACCTACCATGACAATTTCACACCCTCCATGATTTCCAAGTGGGAGAACTTGCAAAATAGCAGGGTGTTCAAATACTTATTTTCTGCACTGTATTTGCGCCCCGTCGTCGTAGTTTGCGTAAGGTTACCTCTGCTATATGAGGAGGGGAGACCTTACGTAGGTTCGGCGTACGCCATGTAAGTATGGACGTCGGGACAGCGTTGTGTGTTTACGTCGTTTGCGTATTTCGTTCTCGAATAGGGCTTTGCGTTCACGTCAGTTTCATTGACTTTTTGCAACGTGATTTGGAGCATGGGCACTGGGCTACGTTTACGGCCGGTGCATTCGCAGTTCGGCGCAGGGGCACTCCTAATTTAAATACGACACGCCCACCTCCTTCCTACTTTGAATTACGTGGGCTTACGCCGGCCCATTTACGCTACGCCGTCGCAAATTACGGAGCAAGTGCTTTGAGAACACGGCACTTGCCCGTAAAAGCTGCACAAAAAATACGCAGATCTACGAGAATCTGGCCCAATATATATAAAATACACACACACACACACACACACACACACACACACACACACTGTGCTATACATAGAACACAATATATATATATAAAATACACACACACACACACACACACACACACTGTGCTATACATAGAACACAATATATATATATATAAAATACACACACACACACACACACACTGTGCTATACATAGAACACAATATATATATAAATATATATATATAAAAAACACACACTGTGCTATACACAGAACACAATATATATAAAATACACACACACACTGTGCTATACATAGAACACAATATATATATGAATATTACAACACAGGTGTGTAATGATGATGTGCAAACCTTGTTCCAGCACTTGGGATGAAGAAACTCCTTCCAGAGAAGACGGGGATTCCCTGCTGAATTTCAGAGGTAGATATAATGACCTAGCAGAAAGCACATTGGGGGGGGGGGGGGGGGGTCATTGCTCTGTACAGCGGCACACAACATGCCGGGGGTTACAGCAGATAATGGCGGACGTGTCCTGAGAATAGTCTGCTGTGGACACATTGTCTTTGCGGACATTTTCGTGAATTGCAGAAATGGCCTCCTCGATCAGCGGCAACACTTGCTGAAACTCTACACTGCTGGCCTCCAGGGGCGTCTCTTCCCGCGGGTCGCGCTCAATGTTAAAGACTAAAGGAGGTTTGTGATGTCGCTCAGGTCCGATCTTCCCTTCACAGCTCAATGCTCCACCTAGAATGAGTTCCATGTCTCACAATCACAAGCAATATGTCTGAGGGCTGGGCATGGATCTAATACAATTATTGAGATACCACAGAACAAAGTCTCCATGGACCAGCCATTGGTCCAGTGTAACCCTAGACCCTTCTGAGGGACCAGCCATTGGTCCAGTGTAACCCTAGACCCTTCTGAGGGACCAGCCATTGGTCCATTGTAACCCTAGACCCTTCTGAGGGACCAGCCATTGGTCCAGTGTAACCCTAGACCCTTCTGAGGGACCAGCCATTGGTCCAGTGTAACCCTAGACCCTTCTGAGGGACCAGCCATTGGTCCAGTGTAACCCTAGACCCTTCTGAGGGACCAGCAGCCATTGGTCCAGTGTAACCCTAGACCCTTCTGAGGGACCAGCCATTGGTCCAGTGTAACCCTAGACCCTTCTGAGGGACCAGCCATTGGTCCAGTGTAACCCTAGACCCTTCTGAGGGACCAGCCATTGGTCCAGTGTAACCCTAGACCCTTCTGAGGGACCAGCCATTGGTCCAGTGTAACCCTAGACCCTTCTGAGGGACCAGCCATTGGTCCAGTGTAACCCTAGACCCTTCTGAGGGACCAGCCATTGGTCCAGTGTAACCCTAGACCCTTCTGAGGGACCAGCCATTGGTCCAGTGTAACCCTAGACCCTTCTGAGGGACCAGCCATTGGTCCAGTGTAACCCTAGACCCTTCTGAGGGACCAGCCATTGGTCCAGTGTAACCCTAGACCCTTCTGAGGGACCAGCCATTGGTCCAGTGTAACCCTAGACCCTTCTGAGGGACCAGCCATTGGTCCAGTGTAACCCTAGACCCTTCTGAGGGACCAGCCATTGGTCCAGTGTAACCCTAGACCCTTCTGAGGGACCAGCCATTGGTCCAGTGTAACCCTAGACCCTTCTGAGGGACCAGCCATTGGTCCAGTGTAACCCTAGACCCTTCTGAGGGACCAGCCATTGGTCCAGTGTAACCCTAGACCCTTCTGAGGGACCAGCCATTGGTCCAGTGTAAACCTAGACCCTTCTGAGGGACCAGCCATTGGTCCAGTGTAATCCCAGACCCTTCTGAGGGACCAGCCATTGGTCCAGTGTAAACCTAGACCCTTCTGAGGGACCAGCCATTGGTCCAGTGTAATCCCAGACCCTTCGGTCTTATAATATGTTGTTGTTGGCCTTCCTCAGTGAAGGGGGAGGGAGGTGAAAAGATGTGGGTTTGCAACAGTCTGTAAAAGGTGTCCTGCAGGAAATTGCAGTCTGGCCAAAACACTATAATGGCAGTGTTCTGTGATTTTATTTTCCTATGTTTAGGTCTCTTTTCACCCTTTGAGGGGCACGGGATTCTTAGACAGCTGGGCTTTACTGCCGCCTGTTGGAGGGTTCAACACAACAAGGCAGGAAACTGTAGACCCCTCCCATTACTAGCATGGTTCAGTTGTTGCTGTGAGTGAGTGAGTGAGTGAGTGAGTGAGTGAAAAACATATAAAGCGCAACACATGCGAACTGAATGGGCGCTGTTTCCATTCCTTCGGTAAGGAAACCCTTGACCTCAGAAGAGATGAGTTTTAATCATTCTCCTGAAGGCCAAGTGGTCCGACTCCAGTCGGATGGGGGTTGGTAGTGCATTCCACAGTCGAGGTCCTTGGACAGCAAATCTCCGATCTCCTTTGGATTTGTATCTGGCCTTGGGTATGCGCAGTAGGTTTTGATTTGTCGATCGCAGAATGCGATTGGGGTTATGGGCTTTTATTTTTCCGCTATGACTGTCTCTTAGTTCTACTTATCTCAAGTCCCTTTTCTTCATTGATTTCTGAGTTGTTCTGAATTAGGTCCAACTAATCTGGGGGTCTTCTTTAAGAACAGTTTTCTTAGACAGTGTGCTTGTGAGTCACACTATGACAGCCTAGCATTATCTCTGCAGGGTCAGCCTGGAAGTATTTTCTGGGTTCTGCTTCATGGTGCTTTGCTGGGTACTGTCTGGGTCTGGTACTGTGACCCGTCCTCCAAAGACTTGCTTTACTTTGTTAGTGGGCAGTGCAGGCCAAGCATCATGTTGGGAGTTCCCTTCATTTTTATTATAGGGTGAATTGTGTGGTAAATTTTCAGGCAGTATCTATGTTTAAGCACAATCAAATCTTGGTTTCCCACCAGCGGCTGCAAGTTAGGGGGTGCCTGGCAAAGTAATGCTGAGGTCCTTTGCCAGGGTAAAGCATTGCTTCAGCAGACTCCCTGCCATCTTTCTCCTGTTGCTCGTACACCTAAGAGCCACATGGAACAGAGGCTCGTGTTTACCAACCATTAATTACTGGTTGATCGCTCGGTCAGCTATGACTAACGCCTTGCTCAAACTGCTGGTATTGAGCACTGTGCCAGCTGCCCATGATGGTACCTCTCTGGGGTCTAGTATTATACCCTGTGCTTGTTCTTGTCCTTCTGCTATTGCAGCCAAAACATGGTGTACGCTAAGCCCAGGGGAGATCACTCGGCAGCCGCGGGTAGCCCCAGAGAGCTCTGCATCCAGTGAGGGATCATCTCATCTGTCATTTTTATCTCCTGTTGTAATGTATAGCCTTAATAACCCCCCCCCCTTTTTTTTTCTTTCCTGCCCCCCTGGGGGGGGGGGGGGTCTCCACTGCCTCAGTTTTTACCATGGAAATTAACTCTGAAGTAGAAGGAACTTGTTTCTCCTCTAATTGGTGCAACGGCCAAGATACTAAGGTTGGAAAATTAGCCTGTTGCTGCTACTCGCCCAGTGGTGGGCCTTGGCTCCTAAAAGTGACAGTGGTTTTTATGTTTTTCATGACCCCCCTTATTTGTTATCTATAAGGACTAGAAATACTCTTAAAGACTGTGCTAACTTGTACCTCATTGGTGCATTGGCAGAAGATTTGGTTTGGATGTAGTCTACGCCTTCAGCGTTGGACCACCCAGTCTCCCACACCATAAAGAGGACCAACCTTGTGGTGGCGATGGAGAATGCTCCTTGAAGGATTCCATGGACAAATGTTTTGAGGGTTAGTCCTGGACTATACTTGCACTTCCTGGCTCTTCTATGTGTTGGGTATTCTAGTACCATTGGCCTAGACTCTCTCAAGTGTTGGTCTAAATCATACTATTGAGATTGTGTTCATTCAGAAGTTGACCAACAGATAGGGGATTTTGGAAACCATGTGGCCCCCGTGTTGAGTTGTATCTGTGTTGTCGTGGGATAGCATTCGCTTGCTTTTGTACAACAGCCCGATTTTGTTGCAAATGCACAGAACACTTCAGCTTAAGTTTTGATAGGATGACGGAGCAGACTTCCCTTTTGTTTATATGCCCTTTGTTGGGGTGTCTGTTCCATCCTGGACCTAAAGGCCCTCAATTCGTGTCCACAAGTTCTGGATGGAGTTCAGATCTGTAGCCTTTCTTTTCAGATTCTCTTCTGTACCTTTTTGGTGTTAATCAAGTTGCTGTCTCCAGTCTTGGCCTTAGAGAACAATGTGTCTGTTTCTAGAAAATCTGTGAGACTGTGGAAGGACCCTGAACCTCTACCCCATCATCTGGACTAGGTCTTGGATACCTCTCTGACCCGAGTGTTTATCCCCGCAGGAAAACTGCTGATGCTCCAGTCTCAGATCTGTGCATTGTGGTCCTAGAATCCATTGATAGATCCACTGGTGGCTTCATCAGATCGTCATTCAAGCCCATGGCCACAAGGATTGGGTTCTCCCCTTTTTATCTCAAAGCTTACTCCACCTAGAAGAGTTTATTTTCTAGGTTTCTGAGGCTGTCCTCTCTTCACACATTTCATATGTTCTATCAGATACATTTTGTGGCCTCGGTCAATGCTAGCTTTGTGAGTTGACGACAGTTATTTTGCCTTGTTGCACCTTTTAGGGTTTTACCGGCCCTTCTGTTAGACTGCCTTTGCACCGCCTGTTGTTGTCTAAGAATTCTCAAGCCTAAGTGCCCCTCACTTGTGCTCATGGCCATTGCTCCTGGTGCTGCATGCTACAGACTGAGCATGCCCATTGAGGGAAGGCTTGCTTAGACTTTTGTATTTCCAATACTTCTGCAGGCGGCAGAAAATCCCATTTATCAACAAATTCCGTGTCCCTCAATGGGTAACAACAAGAGTTTTATGGTGAGGCCAAACATTTTATTAGTAAAATATTATAATAATAAAATGATATAAGGGTTAACCCTTTATTTTTGATAGTGGAGGGATGTTAGAACCCCGTTCAGGCTTTTATTGCTTCTCAATTTATACCATTATTCTTTGAAATTGAACAGAACAGCAATAGAGGGGAGCTCTCGTCATGGGGACACCAGTTTTAGTGACAATCAGTTTCCCTGCCTTTGAGGGATCTCCCCCCCACCCCCCCCCCCCCCGTCTTGTTGTGATGAGGGGTTAGAATTCTTACTCTATTTGCCTTTAGGACTACTATAAATCTTACCTGTGGTATAAAAAGCCTTGTATGGACCCAAGCGAATTGCTTCTATGTTTCCAAACTGCCCGCCAGCCCCACTGTTGGGGTGATAAAGGATCTAAAGAAGAAAACCAAAGATGTTATGTGTATGAGATATAGAAAGTTTTCCGTTGTTTCCTGAGACAATCCTCTACCTGCTCATTGTAGAGATCACATAGAGCCCAGCCAAGAAATATAATGCCCCCCATAGTGTGCAGCTGCCATTAGAGATAAACACAAAGCCTTGGTTGTCATCCAGCAGTGTGACCGGGACAGAGGCCTGGGGTCAGTGGAAAGTCGTGGCTTCATCTGCAGGTGCCAGCAGAGGAGTCCAAGAAATACAGACCCCCCCACCCCCAATCTCCACTCTTCAAAGAAAGATGAGCTCATTGGGTGTTGGTTCCTATAACCCAAAACAGCTGGAGAGGTGAGACTCATCAGCAGGCTCGGCTTCCTTCTCAAACACATCTAATGCCAGTACATACCTGGTGTCCTTTCTGTGGCCCTCCAGCGAGGATGGCAGAGATGTCTATACCGTCAAACTGCCGATTGGCTGGCAGAGTGCCATTTGCAAGAGCCACAATGGTGGGGAAAATGTCCAGCATACTAGAAGAAAAAGAGCCAGGAAAGTTCTGATTGTTAATCGCATGGAGAGACAGATATATGCTGAAATCAATTGGCCACAATTTCCCAACAAACAGCCTATTGCCATCCCCCACCTATCACCTGACCTGGGCTGAATCGTGGACACAAGCCACGAAATGGATTGCCGGGTAGTAAGGGTAACCCTAATCTGTAATAGCTGAAACCACGTATGTCTGTCGTCACTGGCCAATCAGCTCTCACTGCCATTCTGTTCACCTGCAGGCTTCCGCCATTTTATTATTGGCAACCTATGATTTGGGGACCAATCCCAGCATAGCCAATCTGGTCCAATTCAAAGGGAAGACACTTTGGAAGTGCTCTGTATGCCATTCCCCAGGAACATTATCCAGCCTGTTCTAGGTATTGCCCCTCTGCCATGACCTGTCATAGAGGTGGGTGGGAAGTGGTGGGGAGGGCGATGTGACCTTTTCTACTATGGATTGGGGTGGAGTCTGGCTGGGGTGATATTTATTCATCTAGTAAGTGAGGACACGATGGTTCAAAGTCTGTGTTCCAAATCACACTGTACATGTTATCTGATTTGGAACATGCTTCCAACCGAACTAATAACACGCTTCAAATGCCTTTGCTGAGCATATCTCCCCCTCTCGTGGGTTCCACCGTCTGTGCTTACACTGGAGCTAGAAGAAGCTTGGCTTCCTACATTCTACACCTCTATGGGGGCCACGCTTTTGTCTCAGAAATGTAGGGATGAGTGACGAGTGCTAAAGAGAGATGGACACTTTACAACCCAATCACCTCCATGCAATGCTGATTAGACCATAAATCGCCATCCTTCCGGGGGGACACGGGGGGCTACACTTGTGTATGGTGGTTGTACCCTCTGGTCGTGTTGTATAGCAGGGGACACGGGGGGCTGCACTAGTGTAAGGTGGTGGTACCCTCTGGTCGTGTTGTATAGCACGGGACACGGGGGGCTACACTTGTGTATGGTGGTTGTACCCTCTGGTCGTGTTGTATAGCAGGTGACACGGGGGGGCTGCACTAGTGTATGGTGGTTGTACCCTCTTGTCGTGTTGTATAGCAGGGGACACAGGGGCTACACTTGTGTATGGTGGTTGTACCCTCTTGTCGTGTTGTATAGCAGGGGACACGGGGGGGCTGCACTAGTGTATGGTGGTTGTACCCTCTGGTCGTGTTGTATAGCACGGGACACGGGGGGCTACACTTGTGTATGGTGGTTGTACCCTCTGGTCGTGTTGTATAGCAGGGGACACGGGGGGGCTGCACTAGTGTATGGTGGTTGTACCCTCTGGTCGTGTTGTATAGCACGGGACACGGGGGGCTGCACTAGTGTATGGTGGTGGTACCAAATTGCTGCAAAAACACATTCCATGCTTTTTTGCAGCTTCTCTATTGTAGTCAGGGATGAGCCGAACACCCCCCCCCCCCATTCGGGTCGCACCAGAACTTGCGAACAGACCAAATGTTTGTGTAAACTTTAGAACCCTGTTAAAGTCTATGGGACTCGAACATTTGAAATCTAAAGTGGTAATTTTAAAGGCTAATATGCAAGTTATTGTCCTAAAAAGTGTTTGGGTCCTGCCCCAGGGGAGTGTTTGGGGACCCGGGTCCTGCCCCAGGGGGAGTGTTTGGGGACCCGGGTCCTGCCCCAGGGGGAGTGTTTGGGGACCCGGGTCCTGCCCCAGGGGAGTGTTTGGGGACCCGGGTCCTGCCCCAGGGGACATGTATCAATGCAAAAAAAGTTTTATAAACTCCTGTTTTTTCGGGAGCAGTGAATTTAATGATGCTAAAAGTGAAACAATAAAAGTGTAATATTGCTTTAAATTTCTTACCTAGGGGGGGGGGTAAAGTCAGCATGTGAAGTAGCGCATGTTTCTCGTACATAGAACTGTCTCTTCACAAAATGTCATTTTTGAACGAAAAAAGTCATTTAAAACCGGCTTTGCGGCTATAATGAATTGTTGGCAATACAGAAAAGATTCATTTAAAAAAAAAAAGTGTGGGCGGTCCCCCCAAATTCCATTAACAGGCCCTTCAGGTCTGGTGTGGATTTTAAGGGTAACTCCACCACAATTTTTTTTTTAAATGGCGTGGAGTTCCCCCAAAAATCCACACCAGACCCTTATCCGAGCACGTTAACCTGGCTGGCCGCAGAAAAGAGTGGGGACAAGAGAGTGCCCCTCTTCTGAACCGTACCAGGCCCCATGCCCTCAACATGGGGAGGATGTTCCCATGTTGATGGGGACAAGGGCCTCATCCCCACAACTCTGGCCGGTGATTGTGGGGGTCTGCGGGCGGGGGGCTTATCAGAATCTCCTTGGAGGGGGGAGACTGAGCTCTTTCACCTGCAATGGTTTCCTTGGAGGGGGGAGACCGAGCTCTTCCACCTGCAATGGTTTCCTTGGAGGGGGGAGACCGAGCTCTTTCACCTGCAATGGTTTCCTTGGAGGGGGGAGACCGAGCTCTTTCACCTGCAATGGTTTCCTTGGAGGGGGAGACCGAGCTCTTTCACCTGCAATGGTTTCCTTGGAGGGGGGAGACCGAGCTCTTTCACCTGCAATGGTTTCCTTGGAGGGGGGAGACCGAGCTCTTTCACCTGCAATGGTTTCCTTGGAGGGGGGAGACCGAGCTCTTCCACCTGCAATGGTTTCCTTGGAGGGGGGAGACCGAGCTCTTCCACCTGCAATGGTTTCCTTGGAGGGGGGAGACCGAGCTCTTCCACCTGCAATGGTTTCCTTGGAGGGGGGAGACCGAGCTCTTCCACCTGCAATGGTTTCCTTGGAGGGGGGAGACCGAGCTCTTCCACCTGCAATGGTTTCCTTGGAGGGGGGAGACCGAGCTCTTCCACCTGCAATGGTTTCCTTGGAGGGGGGAGACCGAGCTCTTCCACCTGCAATGGTTTCCCTGGAGGGGGGAGACCGAGCTCTTCCACCTGCAATGGTTTCCCTGGAGGGGGGAGACCGAGCTCTTCCACCGGCAATGGTTTCCTTGGAGGGGGGAGACCGAGCTCTTTCACCTGCAATGGTTTCCTTGGAGGGGGGAGACCGAGCTCTTTCACCTGCAATGGTTTCCTTGGAGGGGGGAGACCGAGCTCTTCCACCTGCAATGGTTTCCCTGGAGGGGGGAGACCGAGCGCGTCCACCTGCAATGGTTTCCTTGGAGGGGGGAGACCGAGCTCTTCCACCTGCAATGGTTTCCTTGGAGGGGGGAGACCGAGCTCTTCCACCTGCAATGGTTTCCTTGGAGGGGGGAGACCGAGCTCTTCCACCTGCAATGGTTTCCTTGGAGGGGGGAGACCGAGCTCTTCCACCTGCAATGGTTTCCTTGGAGGGGGGAGACCGAGCTCTTCCACCTGCAATGGTTTCCCTGGAGGGGGGAGACCGAGCTCTTCCACCTGCAATGTTTTCCTTGGAGGGGGAGATGAAGAGACGCTTTCTTTAGACAAGGGGCATGCTGGGTAAATATGGAGCCTTCACCTACCTCACTAGTGCAGCGCTTGTCTTGTTTTCTGGAACCACCTCTGGCCAGTAGACAATGGTGGGGACACGATGACCACCTTCCCATGTTGTCCGTTTTGCTGCACTACCTCCTGGTAAGAGAAGACTTTGCATTAATCTGTGTCCTCATTGGATCGTCCATCACAGATTTACAGCCATTGTATCTCCTCCCAGAGAAAACAACTCGATCCCAAGGATGCCCCATACTATGATACTAGAGCTGCATCTCTGTTATGGATGATCCAACAAAGGAACTCGGTGTGATTATAGACCACAATGGGCTTCTTGAACCCCAAAGTCCAGAGATCTAATGGAAGTGCTGCACTGGGGTTGTGTCACATTAGTGTGGCCCTTCCTCACCCACTAGACCTATCGCTGTCCCTGCAAATATATAGGACCATCCATGGCTGTCACCCCATAATATCTCTGGAGGTCATCGGTGTGGATCTTATCCGTGTCACATAGTGTGGCCCTTCCTCACCCACTAGGCCTATCGCTGTCCCTGCAGATATATAGGACCATCCATGGCTGTCACCCCATTATATCTCTGGAGGAGGAGGTCATCGGTGTGGATCTTATCCGTGTCACATAGTGTGGCCCTTCCTCACCCACTAGGCCTATCGCTGTCCCTGCATATATATAGGACCATCCATGGCTGTCACCCCATAATATCTCTGGAGGAGGAGGTCATCGGTGTGGATCTTATCCGTGTCACATAGTGTGGCCCTTCCTCACCCACTAGACCTATCGCTGTCCCTGCAGATATATAGGACCATCCATGGCTGTCACCCCATAATATCTCTGGAGGAGGAGGTCATCGGTGTGGATCTTATCCGTGTCACATAGTGTGGCCCTTCCTCACCCACTAGGCCTATCGCTGTCCCTGCATATATATAGGACCATCCATGGCTGTCACCCCATAATATCTCTGGAGGAGGAGGTCATCGGTGTGGATCTTATCCGTGTCACATAGTGTGGCCCTTCCTCACCCACTAGACCTATCGCTGTCCCTGCATATATATAGGACCATCCATGGCTGTCACCCCATAATATCTCTGGAGGAGGAGGTCATCGGTGTGGATCTTATCCGTGTCACATAGTGTGGCCCTTCCTCACCCACTAGACCTATCGCTGTCCCTGCATATATATAGGACCATCCATGGCTGTCACCCCATAATATCTCTGGAGGAGGAGGTCATCGGTGTGGATCTTATCCGTGTCACATAGTGTGGCCCTTCCTCACCCACTAGACCTATCGCTGTCCCTGCAGATATATAGGACCATTCATGGCTGTCACCCCATAATATCTCTGGAGGAGGAGGTCATCGGTGTGGATCTTATCCGTGTCACATAGTGTGGCCCTTCCTCACCCACTAGGCCTATCGCTGTCCCTGCAGATATATAGGACCATCCATGGCTGTCACCCCATAATATCTCTGGAGGAGGAGGTCATCGGTGTGGATCTTATCCGTGTCACATAGTGTGGCCCTTCACTCACTAAGGGCCTATTCCTATCTTCTGCATACCCGGTAGCTTACCTTGTGCTGTCTGCCACGCTCCTATATACGGTCCTGTACTTCCTGCGAGGTCACACTTCTCAGCCCACGGTCCGTTGTCACCTGTGGGGGAGGGGTAGATTTGTATTACGTGGATAGTGACACAGTAGGAGGACTTGGTCTTCAGGGTTACCTGTAAACCAGACCAGAGTGTTGTGGTCGGCATTGGCTATTATCTGTCCGATCAGCCAGTCCATCTCTTGCAGGCTGTCCTTGTACGGTGTCTTAGTGGGACCCACTGACAGGGGAACGTGCATATGTGCGAGGGCCACATACAGGAAGTACGGCATCCCCCGAGCCCTAGACAGAGGAAAGTACACATCAGGGGCACTCCGATTGCTGGGTGTGTGGATATTGGGGACACCCGGCTCTCTGTACAGAACTTACTAAGGAGATACTTCAAGTCAGTGCTGCCCTAATAAATGAGGCCCAGTTTGTGTGCACAGTGCAGTTCACAGACCCCTCAGTACAGTGAACACACCCAGGAAGAGTCTAGAGGTCATTTACATGTGAATAGCAGGAATTGCACAGCCAGGAGCCTTGCCCCTGACAGGGACATTAAAGCCTTCTGTAGGACTGGCTGCATTCCAGCAAAGGAGTCACAACCTCTCATGTCTACTGCTGAGCCGCTTTGTTCACAAAGACCGAGAACACGGGCACCAAAGAAGAGGGGCCGGGAACACGGGCACCAAGGAAGAGGGGCCGGGAACACGGGCACCAAGGAAGAGGGGCCGGGAACACGGGCACCAAGGAAGAGGGGCCGGGAACACGGGCACCAAGGACACAGAGACACAATGGCCAGGAACACGGGTATCGAGGACACAGATGGTGGGAACACAGGCACCAGGGGGGCCATTCACCAGAAATATAGGATAAGGTACAAGGTCACCAGAAACATAGGGGGCTACAGAGGGCGGGACGGTCACAGGGGGCTACCGAGGGCGGGACGGTCACAGGGGGCTACCGAGGGGGCTACAAAGGGCGGGACGGTCACAGGAAACATAGGGGGCTACAGAGGGCGGGACGGTCACAGTGGGCTACAGAGGGCGGGACGGTCACAGTGGGCTACAGAGGGCGGGACGGTCACAGGGGGCTACAGAGGGCGGGACGGTCACAGGAAACATAGGGGGCTACAGAGGGTAGTAAAGGGGCATCAGGAACACCGTGCCCCAGTGTACAGTACTAGTAATGCAATGATCACTGACTTGGCATCTCTGATGAACCCGGCGGCCCGCTCTGCGTATCTTCCGGCCAAGATATTTAAATCCACCGGCTGATCCAAAATCTGAGAGTTTTCCATCAGTGGTAATCCGATCTTCGTGCCACATCCGCCGATCGCCCTGCGAGAAGAAACACACCTCAGTGTCCCATATCCTTCCCCAACATTTATATGGTTCTGACATATACCACAGCGCTGTATAGAGATCACTGAGCCAATCACATCAGTCTCTATACAGAGGAGCTTACACTCTAATGTCCCCTCCCCCCCACAGTCACATCAGTCTCTATACAGAGGAGCTTACACTCTAAAAACATAGAGGACCCTCAGTGTAAGTAAATAAAAAGCCAGATCAGTGTTTCAGACTCTGATCAGTGAAAGTAGAAATGCTTTATGGTTGGTGTCAGTGGAAGGAATGGGGCCCCATCGTTGGTGTCGGTGGAAGGAATGGGGCCCCATCGTTGGTGTCGGTGGAAGGAATGGGGCCCCATCGTTGGTGTCGGTGGAAGGAATGGGGCCCCATCGTTGGTGTCGGTGGAAGGAATGGGGCCCCATCGTTGGTGTCGGTGGAAGGAATGGGGGCCCATCGTTGGTGTCGGTGGAAGGAATGGGGGCCCATCGTTGGTGTCGGTGGAAGGAATGGGGGCCCATCGTTGGTGTCGGTGGAAGGAATGGGGCCCCATAGAATATTGTATGGTGCTAAGAAGAAGGAAGATGGCGGCTTTATACATTACCAGTATGGCGGCTCTCGCAGGCTCGGCGGGCAGGGCGGGCACGGGGGAAGGTTGTACCCGGCTGTGTCTAAGCAGCCCATGTCATTGCTGTACGGGATTCCAAAGTAGTAGTGAAATCCTGAGGAGAGGAAGCGGTCACATGTTAGTCACATGCTGGTCACATGTTAGTCACATGCTGGTCACATGTCAGTCACATGTTCGTCACATGCTGGTCACATGTCAGTCACATGTTAGTCACATGCCAGTCACATGTTAGTCACATGCTGGTCACATGTCGGCCACATGGCAGTAACATGGCGGTCGCCTGACTGATGTCCTTCCCTCACGTAGGATACCTGGTGCAGCAACAGACGACTCTTCAGGAAGCCGCCATTGGGATGTCAGGGAGGTAAGTGGCAATCAGTCGTCTCCCATGGCAACACACAGCACTCTAATAGTGCCCCTCCTATGACTGCCCTGACCAATCACTGAGCCTCCAGAAACGACAATCTAAGGCGCCTTTCACACAGACGGCTGTTTTGCATGTAAATGTTCTGTGAAATTTAGGCACTGCGATTAGCTGCATTTGTGACGTGCAATTACGTGCGATTACATGCGATTACGTGCGATTACATGCGATTACGTGTGATTACGTGCGATTACATGCGATTACGTGCGATTACATGCGGCCGCGTTTAGCTGTGCTAGTGATTCCCATAGGAACATTTTCTCTTCTTCTCTCCTCCTGTGCCCTCGCCAGAACATCCGGGCAATCGGTCACAAAGCGCTTTGGCACCTCCGTCTGGCGGTATTTGCGCTTCACAAACAAATAGTAATAAATAAATAACCATGTTTATATTTTTGTGATTACGATGCGCTTCCTGGCGTTCTTTGCTTTCCACAGGTGACACAAAAGACTGCGATTTCCTGCGGCGATGTGCCGATAGCCGCGCTGGACGCATTCAGTTCTATTTTTTCTATTCGCACCAAACCGCATGTAACAAAATCGCAGCTAAACGCTGTGTGTGAACGGGGCCATAAGGAAGCATTGGGGGCTTTTAGCTGCGGTAGAAAACTAGAAAATTCGCAGCTAAAAGCCGTCCATGTGAAAGGGGCGGAGTCCTTCTATCCATCCGTGTGAAAGGGGCGGAGTCCTTCTATTACTAGAATTATAGAGCCATGGGGGGTGTTCAATGTATCCCAGGGGTGGACTGACAACTCATGGGGCCCCTGGGTAATAGAAGACTATGGGGCCCCCGGGCTTACAGATGGCCACCACGCCAGGAGGCAGTACAGAGGCGGGGCCGCTAAAATCTCAGGATTTTCACATCAAAAGCATGTCGGTTTCGGACATTTTAGGGACAGATGTAAAAAAAACACAGATTTTTACATACTGTCCCTGGTTTTACTGAGCCTGATGGGGCCCCCTAGTGGCACAGGGCCCTCGGGCAGTGCCCGAGTGACTCAATGGTAAGTCCGCCCCTGGTGTACCCTCTGCTTGAAAAAGAGGTGTGGCCTTTTTTCCACCAATGGCTTGCTAGCTTGGAAACATGTCGCATGTGTGTGATGTCATTGCCGGGCTCCGTGCTGTGATTCTCTCCTAGCCTCACTCTAAATACACGGCCGTGTTTACTTTCCAATCTACAGAGACACACCTAGACCACAGCGCGGCCATAACCACTACGCTGGTCCCTCTCCACTATACCTTCTACCCGCAACCCGTATCCTTATCAGATGGACTTTACCTGATAGACTTCGATATGCCCGAGCCTGGAAACCACAATGTGCTCAGCCGTCCCCCTCCATCCCCCCTCCATCCTGCTTCATCCCCCCCCTCCATCCCCCCTCCATCCTGCTTCATCCCCCCCTCCATCCCGCTCCACCCCCCTCCATCCTGCTTCATACCCCCTCCATCCCGCTCCATCCCCCCTCCATCCCGCTCCATCCCCCTCCATCCTGCTTCATCCCCCTCCATCCCACTCCATCCCCCCTCTATCCTGCTCCATCCCCCCTCCATTCCCATTCATCCTGCTCCATCCCCCTCCACCCCCCTCTATCCTGCTTCATCCCTCCTCCATCCTGCTTCATCCCCCCTCCATCCCGCTCCATCCCCATCCATCCTGCTTCATCCCCCTCCATCCCGCTCCATCCCCCCTCTATCCTGCTCCATCCCCCCTCCATTCCCATTCATCCCGCTCCATCCCCCTCCACCCCCCTCTATCCTGCTTCATCCCTCCTCCATCCTGCTTCATCCCCCCTCCATCCCCATCCATCCTGCTTCATCCCCCTCCATCCCGCTCCATCCCCCCTCTATCCTGCTCCATCCCCCCTCCATTCCCATTCATCCCGCTCCATCCCCCTCCACCCCCCTCTATCCTGCTTCATCCCTCCTCCATCCTGCTTCATCCCCCCTCCATCCCCATCCATCCTGCTTCATCCCCCTCCATCCTGCTCCATCCCCCCTCCATTCCCATTCATCCCGCTCCGTCCCCCTCCACCCTCCTCCATCCCGCTCCGTCCCCCTCCACCCTCCTCCATCCTGCTTCATCCCTCCTCCATCCTGCTTCATCCCCACTCCATCCCCCTCCATCCCCCCTCCACCCCCCTCCATTCCGCTTCATCCCCCTACATCCCCATCCATCCCCCCTCCATCCCGATCCATCCCCCCTCCATCCCGATCCATCCCCCCTCCATTCCGCTCCATCCCCCCTCCATCCCACTCCTTCCCCCATCCATCCCGCTACATCCCCATCCATCCCCCCTCCATCCCGCTCCATCCCCCCTCCATTCCGCTCCATCCCCCGTCCATCCCGCTCCATCCCCCCTACATCCTTCTCCATCCCGCTCCATCCCATTCATCCCACTCCATCCCCATTTATCCCGCTTGTAACGGTCACCACCGCTTACGATCTTCCATCCAACCACGACAAGCTTATCTGACACACTCCGACAATACTACATACACGATCCATATCCTTTCCCAGAATAAGACGAGACTCTGCTCCGTTCTTGCTTCCAAAGGTATGATTCCTTTATTGGTATTTTCTCAGCTTCTTATACAGTTTCAAGCATAATCAGTTAATCACAGGACAATGTAGTCTCCACCCCCCTTCACACCATGGGGGGCTAATTATCTAATCCATAGCTAGACATCTGGGCACCGCATCATCAATAGTGTTCAATTAACCTTGAATAATACACAATCACAGATAATCTTCACACATATCAGGAGCCTCAATCACATTATCTAGACAGACAGTTCGGCCCCGATACTGACAGATACATTCCTTGAGAGGATGACATCAAAACCAAATACTATCACACCTGAGCATCAATATATTCCTGTATCAATAGAATTCAATTAACCTTTAGAATAACACAATAGTGTAAACAGAGAGCTTCACACAATGAAAGAGTCTTTCTTGCAATTAACACCTATTCAACAGAATGTGTCTTTCACATTGAAGAGCCAACCTCACTTAACATTTCAATAGCCTATTATACAGAGGGATGTGTCACTTGGTAACCTGGTCTCAAGTCCACATGAACCACTTTTGTAATATTCCAGTCCTGCAATATGAATTATTATTAATGTCCCATCTCATGTAATATATGAATTATGATTTCTTTGTCACCCTGTGGCCCAAGTGGACATAAGGTGACCCTAGACATAGGAGGATCTCAGTCTATCACGGTTCATTCCGTTACACCGCTCCATCCCCCTCCATTCTGCTTCATCCCCCTCCATCCCCATCTATCCTCCCTCCATCCCGATTCATCCCCCTCCATCCCTTTCCTAGTATACTGGAACCGGATTTTGGTTTTCTTGGTGGCTGCCATGACTGATACCCTGCCATATAGTTCTAAGTGTGTATATACACACCTTCTACTTTTGTCCGTGGACTTTTGGGTACCACTACTTGAGGTACCTGTGCTTTGTGCCTTTTTTACTTGTTTAGACCAGTCTGAGTCCACATCAGTTATCCCCACCCTTTGGACACACCGGCGTCTATGGGGAACTGTATCAAATGCTTTTGAAAATCTAGATACACCACGTCTACGGGCCTTCCTTTATCTAGATACACCACGTCTACGGACCTTCCTTTATCCAGATACACCACATCTACGGTCCTTCCTTTATCCAGATACACCACATCTACGGGCCTTCCTTTATCTAGATACACCACGTCTACGGACCTTCCTTTATCCAGATACACCACATCTACGGTCCTTCCTTTATCTAGATACACCACGTCTACGGACCTTCCTTTATCCAGATACACCACATCTACGGTCCTTCCTTTATCCAGATACACGTCTACGGACCTTCCTTTATATAGATACACCACGTCTACGGGCCTTCCTTTATCTAGATACACCACGTCTACGGACCTTCCTTTATATAGATACACCACGTCTACGGGCCTTCCTTTATCTAGATACACCACGTCTACGGACCTTCCTTTATCCAGATACACCACGTCTACGGACCTTCCTTTATCTAGATACACCACGTCTACGGGCCTTCCTTTATCCAGATACACATCTACGGACCTTCCTTTATATAGATACACCACGTCTATGGGCCTTCCTTTATCTAGATACACCACGTCTACGGGCCTTCCTTTATCTAGTTACACCACATCTACGGTCCTTCCTTTATCCAGATACACCACATCTACGGGCATTCCTTTATCCAGATACACCACATCTACGGGCCTTCCTTTATCCAGATACACCACATCTACGGGCCTTCCTTTATCCAGATACACCACGTCTACGGACCTTCCTTTATCTAGATACACCACGTCTACGGCCTTCCTTTATCTAGTTACACCACATCTACGGGCCTTCCTTTATCCAGATACACCATGTCTACGGGCCTTCCTTTATCCAGATACACCACATCTACGGGCCTTCCTTTATCCAGATACACCACATCTACGGACCTTCCTTTATCCAGATACACCACATCTATAGACCTTCCTTTATCTAGATACACCACGTCTACGGGCCTTCCTTTATCTAGTTACACCACATCTACGGGCATTCCTTTATCCAGATACACCACATCTACGGGCATTCCTTTATCCAGATACACCACATCTACGGCCTTCCTTTATCCAGATACACCACGTCTACGGGCCTTCCTTTATCCAGATACACCACGTCTACGGACCTTCCTTTATCTAGATACACCACGTCTACGGCCTTCCTTTATCTAGTTACACCACATCTACGGGCATTCCTTTATCCAGATACACCACATCTATGGGCATTCCTTTATCCAGATACACCACATCTACGGGCCTTCCTTTATCCAGATACACCACGTCTACGGACCTTCCTTTATCTAGATACACCACGTCTACGGACCTTCCTTTATCCAGATACACCACGTCTACGGACCTTCCTTTATCCAGATACACCACGTCTACGGACCTTCCTTTATCCAGATACACCACGTCTACGGACCTTCCTTTATCCAGATACACCACGTCTACGGACCTTCCTTTATCTAGATACACCACGTCTACGGACCTTCCTTTATCTAGATACACCACGTCTACGGACCTTCCTTTATCTAGTTACACCACATCTACGGGCCTTCCTTTATCCAGATACACCACGTCTACGGACCTTCCTTTATCTAGATACATTTGTTAAGTCAGGGGCTGCCCCACCCAATAATGTGTCCACCCCAGCCCCACGCAATAATGTGTCCATCCCATCCCCACCCAATAATGTGTCCATCCCATCCCCACCCAATAATGTGTCCACCCCAGCCCCACACAATAATGTGTCCACCCCAGCCCCACCCAAAAATGTGTCCATCCCATCCCCACCCAAAAATGTGTCCATCCCATCCCCACCCAATAATGTGTCCATCCCATCCCCACCCAATAATGTGTCCACCCCAGCCCCACCCAATAATGTGTCCACCCCAGCCCCACCCAATAATGTGTCCACCCCAGCCCCACCCAATAATGTATGCACCCCAGCCCCACCCAATAATGTGTCCATCCCATCCCCACCCAATAATGTGTCCATCCCATCCCCACCCAATAATGTGTCCATCTTAGCCCCACCCAATAATGTGTCCATCCCAGCCCCACCCAATAATGTGTCCATCCCATCCCCACCCAATAAGGTGTCCATCCCAGCCCCACCCAATAAGGTGTCCATCCCAGCCCCACCCAATAAGGTGTCCATCCCAGCCCCACCCAATAATGTGTCCATCCCAGCCCCACCCAATAATGTGTCCATCCCATCCCCACCCAATAATGTGTCCACCCCATCCCCACCCAATAATGTGTCCACCCCATCCCCACCCAATAATGTGTCCACCCCATCCCCACCCAATAATGTGTCCATCCCATCCCCACCCAATAATGTGTCCATCCCATCCCCACCCAATAATGTGTCCATCCCATCCCCACCCAATAATGTGTCCATCCCAGCCCCACCCAATAATGTGTCCATTCCAGCCCCACCCAATAATGTGTCCATCCCATCCTCACCCAATAATCTGTGCATCCCAGCCCCACCCAATAATGTGTCCATTCCAGCCCCACCCAATAATGTGTCCATTCCAGCCCCACCCAATAATGTGTCCATTCCAGCCCCACCCAATAATGTGTCCATCCCATCCCCACCCAATAATGTGTCCATCCCATCCTCACCCAATAATCTGTGCATCCCAGCCCCACCCAATAATGTGTCCATTCCAGCCCCACCCAATAATGTGTCCATTCCAGCCCCACC
Source organism: Rana kukunoris (assembly GCA_029574335.1). Lineage (NCBI taxonomy): Eukaryota > Metazoa > Chordata > Amphibia > Anura > Ranidae > Rana > Rana kukunoris. The sequence continues at coordinate 54,619 of JAJQKJ010002791.1, read as the reverse complement.
CAATAATGTGTCCATTCCAGCCCCACCCAATAATGTGTCCATTCCAGCCCCACCCAATAATGTGTCCATCCCATCCCCACCCAATAATGTGTCCATCCCAGCCCCACCCAATAATGTGTCCATCCCATCTTCACCCAATAATCTGTGCATCCCATCCCCACCCAATAATGTGTCCACCCCAGCCCCACCCAATAATGTGTCCATCCCAGCCCCACCTAATAATGTGTCCATTCCAGCCCCACCCAATAATGTGTCCATTCCAGCCCCACCCAATAATGTGTCCATTCCTGCCCCACCCAATAATGTGTCCATTCCAGCCCCACCCAATAATGTGTCCATTCCAGCCCCACCCAATAATGTGTCCATTCCAGCCCCACCCAATAATGTGTCCATTCCAGCCCCACCCAATAATGTGTCCATCCCATCCCCACCCAATAATGTGTCCATCCCATCCCCACCCAATAATGTGTCCATTCCAGCCCCACCCAATAATGTGTCCATCCCATCCCCACCCAATAATGTGTCCACCCCATCCCCACCCAATAATGTGTCCATCCCATCCCCACCCAATAATGTGTCCACCCCATCCCCACCCAATAATGTGTCCACCCCATCCCCACCCAATAATGTGTCCATCCCATCCCCACCCAATAATCTGTGCATCCCATCCCCACCCAATAATGTGTCTACCCCAGCCCCACCCAATAATGTGTCCATCCCAGCCCCACCCCAAAATGTGTCCATCCCAGCCCCACCCAATAATGTGTCCATCCCAGCCCCACCCAATAATGTGTCCATCCCAGCCCCACCCAATAATGTGTCCATCCCAGCCCCACCCAATAATGTGTCCATTCCAGCCCCACCCAATAATGTGTCCATTCCAGCCCCACCCAATAATGTGTCCATCCCATCTTCACCCAATAATCTGTGCATCCCATCCCCACCCAATAATGTGTCCAACCCAGCCCCACCCAATAATGTGTCCATCCCAGCCCCACCCAATAATGTGTCCACCCCATCCCCACCCAATAATCTGTGCATCCCATCCCCACCCAATAATGTGTCTACCCCAGCCCCACCCAATAATGTGTCCATCCCAGCCCCACCCAATAATGTGTCCATCCCAGCCCCACCCAATAATGTGTCCATCCCAGCCCCACCCAATAATGTGTCCATCCCAGCCCCACACAATTATGTGTCCATCCCATCCCCACCCAATAATGTGTCCACCCCATCCCCACCCAATAATGTGTCCATCCCATCCCCACCCAATAATGTGTCCACCCCATCCCCACCCAATAATGTGTCCATCCCAGCCCCACCCAATAATGTGTCCATCCCAGCCCCACACAATTATGTGTCCATCCCATCCCCACCCAATAATGTGTCCACCCCATCCCCACCCAATAATGTGTCCATCCCATCCCCACCCAATAATGTGTCCACCCCATCCCCACCCAATAATGTGTCCATCCCAGCCCCACCCAATAATGTGTCCATCCCAGCCCCACACAATTATGTGTCCATCCCATCCCCACCCAATAATGTGTCCACCCCATCCCCACCCAATAATGTGTCCATCCCATCCCCACCCAATAATGTGTCCACCCCATCCCCACCCAATAATGTGTCCATCCCAGCCCCACCCAATAAGGTGTCCATCCCAGCCCCACCCAATAATGTGTCCATCCCAGCCCCACCCAATAATGTGTCCATCCCAGCCCCACCCAATAATGTGTCCATCCCAGCCCCACCCAATAATGTGTCCATCCCATCCCCACCCAATAATGTGTCCATCCCATCCCCACCCAATAATGTGTCCATCCCATCCCCACCCAATAATGTGTCCATCCCATCCCCACTCAATAATGTGTCCATCCCAGCCCCACCCAATAATGTGTCCATCCCATCCCCACCCAATAATGTGTCCATCCCAGCCCCACCCAATAATGTGTCCATCCCAGCCCCACCCAATAATGTGTCCACCCCAGCCCCACCCAATAATGTGTCCACCCCAGCCCCATCCAATAATGTGTCCATCCCATCTTCACCCAATAATGTGTCCATCCCAGCCCCACCCAATAATGTGTCCATCCCAGCCCCACCCAATAATGTGTCCATCCCAGCCCCACCCAATAATGTGTCCATCCCATCCCCACCCAATAATGTGTCCATCTCAGCCCCACCCAATAATGTGTCCTTCCCATCCCCACCCAATAATGTGTCCATTCCAGCCCCACCCAATAATGTGTCCATTCCAGCCCCACCCAATAATGTGTCCATCCCAGCCCCACCCAATAATGTGTCCATCCCAGCCCCACCCAATAATGTGTCCATTCCAGCCCCACCCAATAATGTGTCCATTCCAGCCCCACCCAATAATGTGTCCATTCCAGCCCCACCCAATAATGTGTCCATCCCATCCCCACCCAATAATGTGTCCATCCCAGCCCCACCCAATAATGTGTCCATTCCAGCCCCACCCAATAATGTGTCCATCCCAGCCCCACCCAATAATGTGTCCATTCCAGCCCCACCCAATAATGTGTCCATTCCAGCCCCACCCAATAATGTGTCCATTCCAGCCCCACCCAATAATGTGTCCATTCCAGCCCCACCCAATAATGTGTCCATTCCAGCCCCACCCAATAATGTGTCCATTCCAGCCCCACCCAATAATGTGTCCATCCCAGCCCCACCCAATAATGTGTCCATCCCATCCCCACCCAATAATGTGTCCACCCCATCCACGATTACAGAATAAAGATGAGAACAATGGACTGTGTACAGTGTGATGTCCCCCATCATGTCTCCTTGTCTCGCTCCTCATCCCTCTAGTGTGGTGGAAGGGTCATCACTCGATGTGTCCACAATGCAGAGCTTTGTAAACTTATTCCTGCAACCCGTTCTTATGTCTTTTTAGTTAGCTTGGATTTCTGCACTGGAAAAATATCAAGTGGGATAAAAGAATATAAATCCAGTAAAAGTTGCTTACCCCGTAGGTTGGGATGATAGGGACCGTGGTGACCTAGATGCCATTTACCTGAAAAATAACAATTGTGTAGAATCAGAGCATTTCCCAGCACTAAGCAATGTATACATGGAATGTGTGACTACTTCTATAGAATGAAGAGGACATCTCTCCCATGGAAGATCCAGTAGAACTGCTCATTCTAAAGATATTGTATTACGTTATGAAGCCTATGAAAAAGCTCCGAGCACATGGAGAAAGAGATGCAATGACAACTTACCAACGAGGCCGGTGATGTAACCACATTCCTTTAGGACATCTGCCAGCGTAGTCTCATTCAGGGGAAGTCCACCAAGGGATGTTATGGCAAAGTTGTGTGTTACTCCGTTCCGGATTCCAAGCCTTCCGGTGAGTAGTGAGGCCCGGGATGGGGAGCAGGTTGAAGCTGCAGAATGGAAATCCACTAATCTAGAGAAAAGCGACATATTCCAATGTTTGGGTTCTCTCATCATCATTTTTAGCTGTCTACAATAAATGTGTTTCTATTTTGCACAATAAAGTATGATGCTAGGCTTACCTTAATCCTTTAGAAGCCATTTTCTCTAGGTTTGGAGTTGTTGCTGTCTCTGAGGCAATATTTGCACCAAGATCTCCCCATCCCATATCATCTGCTAAAATGATGATAATGTTGGGCTTCCTGTAGGTCCCGTGTTCCAATATGGCATCCGAAAGCCAGAGGTTAAAGTGCGCACATAGGAAGAGCGTGACCAATGAAGTCACCAGGGCACTGGAGAATGGGATCATTATTAATGACTGTGTGAGAGATCCCTAGAAGACCAAGAAGAATATCCCAAGTACAGATGTATCCTTGTGGATCTGGACGAGGATTGAAGACAACGAGGAGCCTGGAATAAGGAGAAATGTTTGAGAATTCTCAGGAGTAGAAAGCCGCATTAGCGTCCTCCAAGTGAGGCTGTTCTTCCATGTTCCCAGGACAATAACCCTGCAAAACACAAATGATTTCTATTTGTATGAAAGGAAAGAAACATTCATCCACAATATAATCAGGAAAACCTGCTCGGTGCTTCATGTGATTATATTGGAGCGATTTTCATGACTCCCGGGAGTCTCCTCACGACAACGAGGACCAGATCACCATCTGTGTGTTCAGAGGCGGACTGACCATTGGGACTTTCGGGCACTGCCCGAGGGCCCCATGCCACTAGGGGGCCCCATCAGGGTTGCCAGGCTCAATAAAACCAGGGACAGTATGTAAAAATCTGTGTTTTTTTTTACATCTGTCCCTGATATGTCCAAAACCGACATGCTTTTGATGTGAAAATCCCGAGATTTTAGCTGCCCCGCCTCTGCACTGCCTCCTGGCATGGTGGCCATCTGTAAGCCCAGGGGCCCCATAATCTTCTATTACCCGGGGGCCCCATGAGTTGTCAGTCCACCCCTGTGTGTGTTACTTTTCTCCAGAAAGAAGGAAGAATAGTAGAAATCTAGATAGATGTCTGATGGAGATATCCTGACTACAGACACAGGGAAGGCTTACAAGCCGCATCAGATATGCTCAACATGGACCCATTGACCTCACATCTTCTGATTTTGTTGTGGATTTAGGGTTCATCACACACACACTATAATTCACAGAGTAAAATTGAACCAAATTCCTTGATGGATTACAGGTGGGCACTCCATACTGAGGCCCAACAATACAGGAACACGTGTACAACAAATACCAAGTGAAGGTAACGTGATATATCTACAAGTTTACTAATCATTGAAGGTTTTCTACAAGCATTTGAATGCTGAAAGGATTGCTTTAGTGACTTGACTACCATTTACACCCATTGTGTCAGGGTTTTTGGGATTCAGAGCAGAGGAAATATGGCCGGATGAGGGGAATATGGCCGGATGAGGGCAATATGGCCGGATGAGGGCAATATGGCCGGATGAGGGCAATATGGCCGATTGAGGAGAATATGGCCGATTGAGGGGAATATGGCCGATTGAGGGGAATATGGCCGGATGAGGGGAATATGGCCGGATGAGGGCAATATGGCCGGATGAGGGCAATATGGCCGATTGAGGAGAATATGGCCGATTGAGGGGAATATGGCCGGATGAGGGCAATATGGCCGGATGAGGGCAATATGGCCGGATGAGGGCAATATGGCCGATTGAGGGGAATATGGCCGATGAGGGGAATATGGCCGATTGAGGGGAATATGGCCGGATGAGGGGAATATGGCCGGATGAGGGCAATATGGCCGATTGAGGGGAATATGGCCGGATGAGGAGAATATGGTCGGATGAGGGGAATATGGCCGGATGAGGGGAATATGGCCGATTGAGGAGAATATGGCCGGATGAGGGCAATATGGCCGGATGAGGGCAATATGGCCGATTGAGGAGAATATGGCCGATTGAGGGGAATATGGCCGATTGAGGGGAATATGGCCGGATGAGGGCAATATGGCCGGATGAGGGCAATATGGCCGATTGAGGAGAATATGGCCGATTGAGGGAAATATGGCCGATTGAGGGGAATATGGCCGGATGAGGGGAATATGGCCGGATGAGGGCAATATGGCCGGATGAGGGCAATATGGCCGATTGAGGGGAATATGGCCGATGAGGGGAATATGGCCGATTGAGGGGAATATGGCCGGATGAGGGGAATATGGCCGGATGAGGGCAATATGGCCGATTGAGGGGAATATGGTCGGATGAGGAGAATATGGTCGGATGAGGAGAATATGGCCGGATGAGGAGAATATGGCCGATGAGGAGAATATGGCCGATGAGGAGAATATGGCCGGATGAGGGGAATATGGCCGATGAGGAGAATATGGCCGATGAGGAGAATATGGCCGGATGAGGGGAATATGGCCGGATGAGGGGAATATGGCCGGATGAGGAGAATATGGTCGGATGAGGAGAATATGGCCGGATGAGGAGAATATGGCCGATGAGGAGAATATGGCCGATGAGGAGAATATGGCCGGATGAGGGGAATATGGCCGGATGAGGGGAATATGGCCGGATGAGGAGAATATGGTCGGATGAGGAGAATATGGTCGGATGAGGAGAATATGGCCGGATGAGGGGAATATGGCCGGATGAGGGCAATATGGCCGATTGAGGGGAATATGGCCGGATGAGGAGAATATGGTCGGATGAGGAGAATATGGCCGGATGAGGAGAATATGGCCGGATGAGGAGAATATGGCCGGATGAGGAGAATATGGCCGATGAGGAGAATATGGCCGGATGAGGAGAATATGGCCGGATGAGGGGAATATGGCCGGATGAGGGCAATATGGCCGATTGAGGAGAATATGGCCGATGAGGGGAATATGGCCGATTGAGGGGAATATGGCCGGATGAGGGGAATATGGCCGGATGAGGGCAATATGGCCGGATGAGGGCAATATGGCCGATTGAGGGGAATATGGCCGATTGAGGGGAATATGGCCGGATGAGGGGAATATGGCCGGATGAGGGCAATATGGCCGGATGAGGGCAATATGGCCGATTGAGGAGAATATGGCCGATTGAGGGGAATATGGCCGGATGAGGGCAATATGGCCGCAATATGGCCGGATGAGGGCAATATGGCCGATTGAGGGGAATATGGCCGATGAGGGGAATATGGCCGATTGAGGGGAATATGGCCGGATGAGGGGAATATGGCCGGATGAGGGCAATATGGCCGATTGAGGGGAATATGGCCGGATGAGGGGAATATGGCCGGATGAGGGGAATATGGCCGATTGAGGAGAATATGGCCGGATGAGGGCAATATGGCCGGATGAGGGCAATATGGCCGATTGAGGAGAATATGGCCGATTGAGGGGAATATGGCCGGATGAGGGAGGAGAATATGGCCGATTGAGGGGAATATGGCCGATTGAGGGGAATATGGCCGGATGAGGGGAATATGGCCGGATGAGGGCAATATGGCCGGATGAGGGCAATATGGCCGATTGAGGGGAATATGGCCGATGAGGGGAATATGGCCGATTGAGGGGAATATGGCCGGATGAGGGGAATATGGCCGGATGAGGGCAATATGGCCGATTGAGGGGAATATGGCCGGATGAGGAGAATATGGTCGGATGAGGAGAATATGGTCGGATGAGGAGAATATGGCCGGATGAGGGGAATATGGCCGGATGAGGGCAATATGGCCGATTGAGGGGAATATGGTCGGATGAGGAGAATATGGTCGGATGAGGAGAATATGGCCGGATGAGGAGAATATGGCCGATGAGGAGAATATGGCCGATGAGGAGAATATGGCCGGATGAGGGGAATATGGCCGGATGAGGGGAATATGGCCGGATGAGGAGAATATGGTCGGATGAGGAGAATATGGTCGGATGAGGAGAATATGGCCGGATGAGGGGAATATGGCCGGATGAGGGCAATATGGCCGATTGAGGGGAATATGGCCGGATGAGGAGAATATGGTCGGATGAGGAGAATATGGCCGGATGAGGAGAATATGGCCGGATGAGGAGAATATGGCCGGATGAGGAGAATATGGCCGATGAGGAGAATATGGCCGGATGAGGAGAATATGGCCGATGAGGAGAATATGGCCGGATGAGGGGAATATGGCCGATTGAGGGGAATATGGCCGATTGAGGGGAATATGGCCGATTGAGGGGAATATGGCCGATTGAGGGGAATATGGCCGATTGAGGGGAATAGTCTGTCACATTAAAGGCCAGAACACAGATGGGGCTGGTGAATAAATAAGCTTATTGCCCCAAAGCCAAGAGCAACATTCAGAGGAATAATTAAATGACTGTAAAGAGTTTATTTTGTGTAAAACCTTCACCACACTACCAACAAACGGGTCACAGGAATTGTGGGTGATGCTACTGGGAAGGAGTAACTCAGAGAATTGGGCATTTCCTTCAAACCCCTGTCTGTCCCTACAACGATCTTCCATGGATGGTGACCTAAAGCTCAGGTGATGCCAAGTGAATTAGGTTGTAGAAGACGCCCTCCATCCTGTAATTAGGTGGCCGACCACGGAGGGCACAACAAGGTGCCCCGTCAATGTGTTTTGGCCCGGAATAGGAAGTATTCACAAGCTGACCACCATCTCAGTCCCTGAAAACCCCCAGCATTGACCTTAGAACTATACAAATAATCTCTTATAAAGTTGGGAACAATATAATGGCCATAGAAGTTTCTTCCTTTGGTTGTCGTCTCTTTAGGAAGAGATCGTTGTACTGGTTGAAGTTTAATCAGATATCAGAATACACAGCAGTCTAGGGAACACACCTCCATGTGGACCTTGGAGCCACCTTCCATAGCACCTGTGTAGATAAATCTCAGCTAACAGCACTGCGGATGGGTGAGGAACGGATAGACCCTCTTCTCTTATTCTTTCCATCCTTCTTCCCCCTTCACCTACTTTTCAGGCTTCATACTCTGGCTTGCCTCCTGCTTTTTCTGATGCATAAAATATATTTTTCTCCTTGGATTCCTGATATCAGTATGGGAACAAATACTACTGTACACTTTTGGTTCTTGGTATTGTAGACATGCCATACTTTTTGTTGGATGTTCAGACTTGACTTGGCTAATCTGATGTATCGTGTTTATTGAGAGGGATGTTTTGTCTAGAAGTACCGGGGTCATGGACAGTGAGTGGCAGCAGATGTCCATGGAAAGATGCGAGGACTTCCTGTGCGTGACAAGCCATTCCTTGGCAGGAGTGGATGCCAGCTGTGCAGGAAGATATCCATGGACATCTGCACCACTTCTGGTGATCCCTGGCCTCTCTAGGCCTAATGGTGACATCCAGAGTTAGGGACATCCTTCTGTGTAGAGTGGGTTACAAGGCATGGTGCGTATAATGCAAAGTAGATTGATGGGCGCCAGACACTTCCTAAATGCAAAGAGATTTATTGTCTCTTAAACAGAACTGTGGGAGAGAGGGTTGGGGCCAGGACACCCTAAAAAGTGGTTGTAAACCCTTGCAGACAACTTTACATGGTTTAGGATATATTTACAATTCCCCGTATGGCGATGTCAAACGCACATTCGCCGGTGTATTTGGCGCATGTGCACTCTAGAAAGGGCACGCTGTGCAGTTTCAAGCTTGGGTCATGCCGTGACTGGTGGCTCCCGCGTGCATAAGCGAGAGTGGCGTCACCCGACTCCTGCCAGTCACAGAGCTGGAGTTTGCGGCCCCCGGAAGGAAGAGGGGTGACGAATGGACACTTCCAGCCAGCAAGGAAATCAGGGACATCGCAGTTTTCGGTTTCAGGTAAGTGACACATAATGGGCTAGTATGCAAAGCATACTAGCCCATTATTCTTTACCTTTGCAGGGAAACAAAGGAAGTAAATCCCATCAGGGTGTACTTCCTCTTTAAGTAGATGAAAAGTTAATTGACAGACTCCAAGACTTCTGTAGGCAGACAGCCATGCAGGGAAAGGTATGCAGCCAGACACAACATCTGCATGTGTAGGAATGCTGTCTCCTATGGCAACAGTCTTGTAAAAGTTTCTAACAAAGGTTGCAATGAACTCTTTCATTTCTTCTACAATCTCCTATTGCCTCTGAGACAATGGGCTCCTCCCTCCGGACAGGAAACACAGATACCAATTATCTTTAAAAGGTGGTCCTCCGGGCCTCCCTCTTCAGTTTACCAAAGAACTAATGGAAGGCTCTGAAAGACATAATACACTAACACAACGTCAGTACATAATTCCAACACTAGTTAATAGCAAACACCAGATAGGAAACCAGGCTGTCCTGGAAAACTCCCAGAAAAAGAATTACCGGTAAGTCTAACTCCGGTTTTCTCCTTTCGTCTTCCAGGACAGCCTCTGAGATGATAAGCAAGAAACTTACTTTGTCAGGGCAGGTCCACTGCCTGAAGGACCAAATGTCTGCTCCTTGTCAGGCAACAAATCCAGACAGTAATGTCTTGCAAATGTAGAGTAGGATGACCATGTTGCCGCCTTGCATATGTCCTCTGGGGAGGCACCGGCCCTCTCTGCCCAAGATACCGAGACTGCCTTGGTAGAATGTGACTTAACCAATGGTGCTTGTCTACCTTCTAACTGATAAGACTCTAGTAATGGATGATTTAGACCAGTGGTTCTCAACCTGGGGGTCGGGACCCCCTTGGGGGTCAAATGATGATTTGAGTTGAGTTGAGGTGTACTTTCTATAGCGTGGTCAATTACCCCGGAGGATCCCGACACGCTGGCGACGTCCCTGGGTAATCCCTGTGATTATAGTTGCCAGTAAAAGTCCCCACTATAGTTCTCAGATCAGCAGATTACCTTAATTAAGAGCACCTAAGTTGACTGATCAGAACTCCCACCAGCACTGCCACTAATCCTATTAACCCCAGCAAGAAACAAAAGAAGGAATACAAATAGAGACTACAAATGGGAGAGAAAAAGAGGGGAAGGAACAAAGAAAAGGAGAGTGAAAGACGGATAGAGAAAGGGATGGGGAAAAAAAGAACAAAAAGAGAGAGGGGTACATCCTCAAATGTATCATAAGGGGTTTTAATATTGTATGAGTGGAAGGGAGCGCTAAATGTCCATGGGTTAGGGGCACAAATTACTTGCCTTGGATGCTGACAACACACGCTACGAAAATAATTTTACCGTTAGGGGTCCCCGCAACTTGAGGAATTTTATCGAGGGGTCACGGCACTAGACCGGTTGAGAACCACTGATTTAGACGCTATATAACCTTTGCGGGCCCCCGCAAAATTAACAAAAAGTGAATCTGAGAGCCTGAAACTTCTAGTGGCCTCTAAATAAACTAAAAGACTTCTCTTAACGTCTAATAAACTCAAAGATTCCTCCTCATCTTCCTCTGAGGTGGGACAAACAGTTGGTAGGACAATGTCCTGAGTTCTATGAAACATAGATGCTACTTTAGGGAGGAAACTAGGATCTGTCTTAAGTATGATCCTATCCTCCAAAATTAACCAAAAAGGGTCCTAATGGACAAAGCCAGCAAATCACTCACCCTTCTGACTGACGTGATCGCTATAAAAAAATAAAAAGTTTTTGGGTACAATACATTTCAATAAATATTTCTTTGGGGGTTCATCAAAAGGACTAGCCGTAAGAGCCCTGAGAACCAAAGACAGATCCCAAGAGGGGCAGGCTCTAACCTTCACCGGCCTAGATCTTGTTAGGGCCTTGAAAAAGTTTCCAACAAATTGATTTTGCTGAAGTGAGGTCTGGAGGAAAAAACTTAAGGCTGCGGTCTGAACCTACAAGTTACTGGTAGAAAGGCCCAGTTCTACACCTGCCTGAAGAAAATCCAGTATAGCCAGAATCCCAGGATGATCCAGGCCCTGCTCCCCCAACCAGGAGTTAAGTCTCTTCCATACCTTGGCATAAATTGCCCTGGTTACCAGTTTCCGGCACTCAGTAGAATATTAATCAGAAAAACCCTGAGCTTTCAGCAGTTGTTTCTCAGATACCAGGCGGTTAATTTTAGGTTCTTTATTTGCGGGTGGAGAATAGGGCCTTGGGAGATTAGGTCTTCCCTGACTGGAAGAGTCAATAAAGGGACAAATGGCCAGTCTCTTCAAGTTGGCAAACCACAGCCTCTTTGGCCAGAATGGCGCTATTATGATTAGGTCCGTTAATTCTGTCAAGAATCTTTAAAGAATCAGCCTCACTGGAGGAAAGGCATAATACAGGTTGAACTGCCAAGGATTGGCAAAGGCGTCTATCCCTGTGGCCTGATCCAGCGGGTGGATGGAAAAGAACGGTAGCACCTTCTTGTTGGCCTCTGAGGCAAAGAGGTCCACCTTTTGGTTGTCCCCTGAATACATCCCTGTTGAGGGACCACTTCTCCAAGTTGCGATGAGCTCGCCACCACCAAAAGTCCTTTTGATCTTGGCTGAAAGGAGCATAGGTTGATCATGGCTTTTCTGCCGTCCCAGTAACTCAACATGACACTGTGTAGAGGATGCTGATGAAGCCTTGCCCAAGGAACTGCTGGGAAATAGTAGTGCAGAACTTCCGAATTATTTTGGACCACCAACCTGAGGAACTTTTGAAATTCCTGGTGTATAGGGATATGTATGTAGGCATGCCTGAATAAGGACTTTTTGATCCACTGATAACAGACCTAAAGCTTTTGGCTTTTTCCCAGTCTCTGGGCAGCTAGGTAAGCTGAAAAATTGAGATGGGGAACGGAATCGAACTCCAATCTGTACCTAGTGTTGAAATGTAACCAATGTATGAAAAGACTGTGAACTGAAGCCGCTATATCTAAAGGTGACAGGCCGCTAGTGAATATATAAAAAAATGATAAGCGCTAAAGTGTAAGTGAAAAGTGTACAAAGATATATATAGCGTGAAATATAAATCAAAATCAAACAAAGTCAAACAAAGTGCTCAGCTGGTGAGTGGTGAGACAAACTAACACAATGGATGTTAGTGGCTACACCCTAAATGCTAGGTGAGCAATATATAACACAGGTGAAAGTCTATGGTGAAGAGACACGATGGGTTAAAGTTGACTGGTGGGTCTTCTGTAAGGGGTAAACTCATCCAGAAAACGATCTCATATTGCCCTTACCTTAAGGTGATGGTACAATCTGTACCTGTTCTTTATGATGTCCAGAATGAATGGGCTTGAAGTTGAACTGGCCCATTGTGGGAATAACTCCCCCAATCTCCCTCCCACTGGGACACAGGAGTCATTGGGGCTTTGGGGTGGTTTGAGGAGGATTAAATAGGATTTAAATAGGACAACAAGCTACAAAATAAAAAAAGTGATAAAAAAAAGTAAAAAAGAAAAGAAAAATAATATTTGAACTAACCGTGGCACCACTGCCATCCGGTTGCCATTCTCCGTTGATTTTGGGGGGGGGGGGGGTTGGTTCGGTTGGCGGGGAGGGGAGGGGTGCATTGCGCGGAACCTGGCCTTGGGGCGGCTGGGAGAGCAAATCCGGCCCTGGGGGCAGCCATCCCTTTCCTGTTGTCCGGGGCCTTGAAAAAAGCATTATTGCTCTAGTTTTTCTTCTTCTTTTTAGAAAGGCTTTCTTCCTATTCCAAGTTCTTTCCAGTGTCTCTTGTAGGCCTGGTCTGAACAGATGGTCACCCGAAAAGGGTAACCCACAAAGTTTAAGCTTAGAGGTGGAATCGCCTGTCCAGGTTTTTAGCCATACCGCCCTTCTAGCCGCATTAACTAGTGAGGCAGACATAGCTGCCAGTTTTACCGACTCTGCGGAGGGGTCTGCCAGAAAGCCCACTGCTTTGAATAGTAAGGGGAATGATTTCAACAGCTGCTGCCTAGATGTACCGGCAGAAATGTAGGATTGTAATAGTGTGAGCCAGCACTCCAGATTTCTGGCTGCACAAGTGGCTGCGAGGGCTGGTTTCAACCCTATTGACGAAGCCCTCTTTAGCAGCACATCCCCTTTTATCCATGGGATCTCTGAGCGACCCCAAGTCATCAAAGTTCAAATCTGTCCTTTTTGAGATTTTGGCTAATGGTGCATCCAGTTTTGTAATTGTATTTTATTCCAGGGATGAGAGGCGTCTGACTCAAATGGGAACCTCTGCTTGAGGCTACCTGAAAAGAATGACCTCTTTTCCAATTGTTCCCACTCCATCAGAGATTTATGTACAGGAAATACCCTGGCTTTCTAAGCACTAGAACCCTGATAAATCAGGTCGTGCTTGGAGAGTTGAACTTGCTCCTCCCCAATTTCTAACATGTCGTAAATCATTTTCAATAAATCCCCCACATCATCCAGAGATCATTTATATCTGGACCCCCTGGAGGAATCATCCTCCCCCTCAGAGCCGGAAGCTGAATCCACCTGAGAAGAGGCTAGCGATCTCGGTTCCCTTTCCCTATCCTCCTGACTGGGTTCAGACAGGGAAGGTATACTGACTGCCTTGGATTGCGATGAAGAGGGACCCTGCATCCTGTCTATTCCCTTGAAGAACTGAAATGTGGATGCTATCTCGTCTTTAACCGAAACTAGGATTTTGTGACATGCAGCCACAGTCATCCTTGACGAGACTGCTGACACAATCCGGACATAGAAAAGGCTTCTCCCAGTTAGAGCCTAACTTAGTCCCACACATGGCACATTTTTTCCTAGGTGGTTGCATATGAGTCTTGGCTTGGGCTTTAACGTGAAAACCAAACAGAAGAAAAAGGACAACATTTCCATCAGTATGCCTCCCTGACCCACAACACCACTGTGCTTGAGTCAACCTAGGAGGTGCCCAGCCCTCACCAGAGGTTCCCCATCCAGGGAGGGAGTGACAAAGGTACCCAAGACTCTAACCCCCAGTGTAGGGAATGGTCCACCCTCACCACCTTACCTGGGAGGCGCTGGAGCCTGATGAACCGGAGTCTACTGCCTGAATAGGTGTCTCCATGGTCCCTCGCCGAGCCTTATCCACCGCTCCGGAATGCCTGGCTATCCACCGCTGCGCCTAAGAGACTGGAGCTGTGTCTCAGGGCGCCCCTTGATGATGTAGTTCCGCCGGAAGCCCTCGTCACCCCCCACGTCTATGTCTCAGAGGCTGTCCTGGAAGACGAAAGGAGAAAATGCAGTTTACAGATTTCCTAGCTCCAGTTATTATACATCAACCCCTCTGTCTTTTAGATTGACTCAGTCACTCCAAAGGTTCTACTAAAGTTCTGAACCCTTCTCCAGTTCCAGATGGAAGGAGTCCAATGCTCTTATCTTAATCTAGAAGAATATTTCTCCTCTAGCTATATAGGAATCCTAAGATCTCCTGTTCCAAGAAACTAATTATCTGTACAATTTGTAGAATTCTTAGTCTTTTCACCAACTATAGAAAAGTCCAGATGTCTCCTGAAGTGAGATGACTCGGTCTCATTCTCTCCTCTGATTCTGCCACCTATTCAGTCCCATTCCTTTGCCTACGTGATTAAGCTCTGGCAATTGAAGAATCTATGTTCTGAGTTCCTTTCTATGTGGAATTGGTTCTACTCATGGAGGTACCACCCAATCATAGAATTGTTCTGTGGTCTCCACTAAGGAGGGAAATTTAGAAAAGAACAATTCAAAATGTCCGTAGGTCAGCGATAACGAAAACACCTGGAGAAGATTCTTCCCAACCTCTGAGAGTCTCACAACCTAGATGACAGGGTTTGCTGAAGATGGATATAAAACTTTGTAGACTCACCAGAGGTCGAAATCCTGAAGAACTCAACCACAAGAAGATCATATATAAAACCCCAACAGGATTAGAATGACTTCCAACCAACCAACCCAACCAGGGAGGCAAAGCGGTCTGTAACCGGGAGATCTTCCCATGAACTCGCTTACCGGCAGCAGTTATGACCGTCTCCATCACACATCAATAAGATCTTCTCCATCACACATCGATAAGATCTTCTCCATCACACATCGATAAGATCTTCTCCATCACACATCGATAAGATCTTCTCCATCACACATCGATAAGATCTTCTCCATCACACATCGATAAGATCTTCTCCATCACCCATCGATAAGATCTTCTCCATCACACATCGATAAGATCTTCTCCATCACACATCGATAAGATCTTCTCCATCACACATCGATAAGATCTTCTCCATCACACATCGATAAGATCTTCTCCATCACACATCGATAAGATTGTCTCCATCACACATCGATAAGAATGTCTCTGCGACAGACTCAGATTCTTCTATGTCTAGGGTCACCTTATGTCCAATAGGGCCATAGGGTGACTAAGAAATCATAATTCATGTATTGCAGAAGATGGGACATTACTGACAGTTCATTGCAGGAGATACTGGACATATTACGAATGGTTTATTTTGTCCTGACTAGGTCAATAGGACAATGACCCTTCAATGCTTAGCTCAGGCTATTGAAATGCTAAGTGGAGCCGGCTTGTGAAATACTTTTTAATTGTGTTCTGCAGGTGAATAGCTGTTGTCAGAAACGGGACGTCTCTGGGAGATAATTACCTCAACTAAATGGCTTTTTAAAATGTGATTGAAGTTCATTGTATGTGTGTTGTAGTCAGCAGTCTCCTGTCAGGTGTATTGAATTAGCATGTCAATTATGTTCAAGGGAACTTGACAAGCTCTCCGGGGCCAGGCTGTCTGGGTAGCACATTTTGTTACAATTAGTAATTAACTTCACTGATGTCATTATCTAAAGGAATGTGTCTTGTCAGTCGGTGCCGAAATGTCTGGATACTGATTAGTGATTAGCTCAAGGGGATGTCATTATCTAAAAGTATGTGATTCAAGCCCCCATGGTGTGAAGGAGGGCGGAGAGTTTCATTGTTCCTTTGATTACTCACAAGCTTGTAACTAGATATAAACCAGGAGAATGTACCATTAAAGCTTCCATAATTGGCGCACATACACGTCTCGTCTCGTTGTGTGTTTCAAGGCAGCTAAAATATCCGGTATCTATGTCGAGACTATGGGAAGCAGTATCTGACAGAAGCATTCGTTCTGGAAGCGGGGACCTTTCCGTGACAGTGGTGGCTAGCAGCGGGACGCTTTCTGCAGTCGGGGACATCCATCCTCCACCTGGATCCAAGGTCCGGATAGCAGGAGAGGAGACGTACAGATACCAGCCGCCATGGAAGAGAAATTCGGAAGGAGGTTGCGAGAGAAGGAGATACAGCACAGGGGACAAGAATCAGAGCAGGTCCTACTTGGCTGGTCTGATTCGATCCGCTGCGAACTCTGGAAGGAAGCGCTAGCTCTCGAGCAGCAACACTAGGATAAAAGTTCTCCCCTCCATCCATGTAAGGTACTAGTCGCAGTATGAAGTACGAATGCCGTTATTGGGGGAACAACCAAAACAGGAGTGGATAGCGGAGTTAAGCAGGCTGATCCAGGCAGAGATGCGGTTGGACGAAAGCTACAGAGCCCTTCGGTGGTAAGTAGCCCAAGAGTGCCCGTGGTCAGCGGATGACAGCCCCACGGAAGGCTTTGACTATGATGGCCTGGGATTGTTGTATTGGAGGATGTACGAGGACTCCGACTTTGGGAGCGATCAAGAGTGGCGTTTGGAGGACATAATGGAGTACAGAGAGCGAAGACTGAATCTCTCGGAAGTGCACTGGCTACAGGAAGATTTGGAGTTTCTGGCCGTTCAGGAATGGGAGCTGGAAAACGCCTACAGACGGCGGCTAGACTCTGCTCAGCACCAGGGCTGGGCTCCCTTTCCTGGGACTATCAGGAAATACCAGTGGACAATGCTGAAATCCTGGCTGAAGAATCAGCAATGTGGCAGGGTAACAGTGTGCTTTGCCAACCTGCCCTCGCAGCTATGGATGCAGAGGTCTTATGGTGGATGCAGCAAGTGCCGACTGACCTTGATGATCCTGTTTCTGCATGGGATGATCTTGAATGGAGGAATGTGCCTGTCCAGCAGTATACCAGTGAATCGGCAGTGGAAAATCTGGAGATTGCCATTCCCAAAGCTGAAGTGCTGACCGCAGGGCCGAGCTCTGCTAACCTCTGCCCAGTACCTATAGCATCTTCTGGGTTCCATGGACAGGAGATGGTGAACCTCTGCCCAGCACCGATAG
Source organism: Rana kukunoris (assembly GCA_029574335.1). Lineage (NCBI taxonomy): Eukaryota > Metazoa > Chordata > Amphibia > Anura > Ranidae > Rana > Rana kukunoris. The sequence continues at coordinate 37,069 of JAJQKJ010002791.1, read as the reverse complement.
CATCTTCTGGGTTCCATGGACAGGAGATGGTGAACCTCTATCCCCAGACACCAGTTGCAGAGACAGGGGATTTAATAGACTTTTCTGATGAGGAAGAACAACCTGAGGAGCCTCCAGCAGAAGAGCTGGTATCAGGGCCAAACTTCACTGTGCTCTGCCCAGCACCAAGAGCAGTGTCTGTGGAGTTACAAGAAATTTCCCCAGCTGAAGCGCTGGTCACCAGACAGAGGGTTCATGAACTCTGCCCCACCCCTGTGGCAGTTTCGGAGGCTCAGGTTGAGAAGGTGGCGATCACTTCCCAGCAGCAGATACAGGGGGAGAAGGGAGCGGAGGTGTTCACCGTCCCTCTCCAACAGTTGGCCAGGGTGGAGAACGTGGTCTTTTCTCCCCAGCAAAGATCCGTGCATCTGGGAGACAGTACCACAGACATGTTGTCCCGGCAGCCAGATGAGGGAACAGAAAAGGAAGCAGCCAGCTCACCTCCCCAATGGCAGCTACACAGTTTGAGTGTGGAGAAAACAAGCCGCCTTCCCCAACGGTTAGCCGGAGCGGATGATATGATGTACCCAGCAGAAGAGCTGGCAACAGAGCAGAGGGCCACACGCCTCTGCTCTCAACTAACAGAAGAGGGGGTCCCTGTGGTAGTGGATGGGACTTCGATCTTCACTGACACAACCCCAGAAAATGGTGCGGCACTGAGACAGGAGGATGTCAGCCTTGCTTTGCAAGCATCGGGGGATTTTCACCTACCACCAGTGGATGGGACTTAAGTCTCCACTGGTATACCCCAGGAATGGTGGGCAGTTGGCCCAGAACCCCAACAGCATGATGGACTGAGCCCAGCCACCCTGTCTCCTCTCCAGTGGCTAAAAGGACTCCAGGGAGAAGGGCCAGTCCAGGCTTCTCCCCAGCGGCAGACATGTTCTCTGAGAGAGCCAGAGGTTGGCGGGGTGAGTAATACTCTGTTTGGAGCCATTTATTTGGGGTACGGTATGGATACCAGCATTGGAGGACCGGAACTACTGACTAACTTCGGAGTCAACCTGTTTGGGGTTCCCTCTACTGGTATCAACTACTCCTTGCAGCCAAGATTGGAGGTCATGCGGAAAGACTATGTGAGTTCACTTTGTTCGACTAACGCATGTCCAGACCAGGTGGAGGTCTGGGACCTTGTTATTCATCTTCTGATGGTGGAGAAATGTGACAGACTCAGATTCTCCTATGTCTAGGGTCACCTTATGTCCAATAGGGCCATAGGGTGACGAAGAAATCATAATTCATGTATTGCAGAAGATGGGACATTACTGACAGTTCATTGCAGGAGATACTGGACATATTACAAGTGGGTTATTTTGTCCTGACTAGGTCAATAGGACAATGACTCTTCAATGCTTGGCTCAGGCAATTGAAATGCTAAGTGGAGCCGGCTTGTAAAATATCTTTTCATTGTGTTCTACAGGTGAATAGCTGTTGTCAGAGACGGGACTTCTCTGGGAGATAATTACCTCAACTAAATGTCTTTTAGAATGTGATTGAAGTTCATTGTATGTGTGTTGTAGTTAGCAGTCTCCTGTCAGGTGTATTGAATTCACTTCTGTCACTTCTTATATGGAATCTGTCACTTCTACACCCCTCTCCTCTACTGTCACTTCTTATATGCCATCTGTCACTTCTACATCCCTCTTCTCTACTGTCACTTCTTATATGGAATCTGTCACTTCTACACCCCTCTTCTCTACTGTCACTTCTTATATGCCATCTGTCACTTCTACACCCCTCTTCTCTACTGTCACTTCTTATATGCCATCTGTCACTTCTACACCCCTCTCCTCTACTGTCACTTCTTATATGCCATCTGTCACTTCTACACCCCTCTCCTCTACTGTCACTTCTTATATGCCATCTGTCACTTCTACACCCCTCTTCTCTACTGTCACTTCTTATATGCCATCTGTCACTTCTACACCCCTCTCCTCTACTGTCACTTCTTATATGCCATCTGTCACTTCTACACCCCTCTTCTCTACTGTCACTTCTTATATGCCATCTGTCACTTCTACACCCCTCTTCTCTACTGTCACTTCTTATATGCCATCTGTCACTTCTAAATCCGTCTTCTCTACTGTCACTTCTTATATGCCATCTGTCACTTCTACATCCGTCTTCTCTACTGTCACTTCTTATATGCCATCTGTCACTTCTACACCCCTCTTCTCTACTGTCACTTCTTATATGCCATCTGTCACTTCTACACCCCTCTTCTCTACTGTCACTTCTTATATGCCATCTGTCACTTCTACACCCCTCTCCTCTACTGTCACTTCTTATATGCCATCTGTCACTTCTACACCCCTCTCCTCTACTGTCACTTCTTATATGCCATCTGTCACTTCTACACCCCTCTCCTCTACTGTCACTTCTTATATGCCATCTGTCACTTCTACACCCCTCTTCTCTACTGTCACTTCTTATATGCCATCTGTCACTTCTACACCCCTCTTCTCTACTGTCACTTCTTATATGCCATCTGTCACTTCTACACCCCTCTTCTCTACTGTCACTTCTTATATGCCATCTGTCACTTCTACACCCCTCTTCTCTACTGTCACTTCTTATATGCCATCTGTCACTTCTACATCCGTCTTCTCTACTGTCACTTCTTATATGCCATCTGTCACTTCTACATCCGTCTTCTCTACTGTCACTTCTTATATGCCATCTGTCACTTCTACACCCCTCTTCTCTACTGTCACTTCTTATATGCCATCTGTCACTTCTACACCCCTCTTCTCTACTGTCACTTCTTATATGCCATCTGTCACTTCTACACCCATACTCTTCTCTACTGTCACTTCTTATATGCCATCCACTTCTTTTCTGTCACTTCTACTGCCACCCCTCTCCAATTCTACTGTCACTTCTTATATGCCATCTGTCACTTCTACATCCGTCTTCTCTACTGTTCTCACTGCACACTTATATGCCATCTGTCACTTCTACACCCCTCTTCTCTACTGTCACTTCTTATATGCCATCTGTCACTTCTACATCCGTCTTCTCTACTGTCACTTCTTATATGCCATCTGTCACTTCTACACCCCTCTTCTCTACTGTCACTTCTTATATGCCATCTGTCACTTCTACACCCCTCTTCTCTACTGTCACTTCTTATATGCCATCTGTCATGACTTCTACACCCCTCTTCTAGTCTACTGTCACTTCTTATATGCCATCTGTCACTTCTGAAGGATCCGTCTTCTCTACTGTCACTTCTTATATGCCATCTGTCACTTCTACATCCGTCTTCTCTACTGTCACTTCTTATATGCCATCTGTCACTTCTACACCCCTCTTCTCTACTGTCACTTCTTATATGCCATCTGTCACTTCTACACCCCTCTTCTCTACTGTCACCACTTCTTATATGCCATCTGTCACTTCTACACCCCTCTTCTCTACTGTCACTTCTTATATGCCATCTGTCACTTCTACACCCCTCTTCTCTACTCAGGTCACTTCTTATATGCCATCTGTCACTTCTACACCCCTCTTCTCTACTGTCACTTCTTATATGCCATCTGTCACTTCTACACCCCTCTCCTCTACTGTCACTTCTTATATGCCATCTGTCACTTCTACATCCGTCTTCTCTACTGTCACTTCTTATATGCCATCTGTCACTTCTACACCCCTCTTCTCTACTGTCACTTCTTATATGCCATCTGTCACTTCTACACCCGTCTTCTCTACTGTCACTTCTTATATGGAATCTGTCACTTCTACACCCCTCTTCTCTACTGTCACTTCTTATATGCCATCTGTCACTTCTACACCCCTCTTCTCTACTGTCACTTCTTATATGCCATCTGTCACTTCTACACCCCTCTTCTCTACTGTCACTTCTTATATGCCATCTGTCACTTCTAAATCCGTCTTCTCTACTGTCACTTCTTATATGCCATCTGTCACTTCTACACCCCTCTTCTCTACTGTCACTTCTTATATGCCATCTGTCACTTCTACACCCCTCTTCCCTGGGTTGTCCCCAGAAAAGTAATAGAGGGGAAATCTTCCAATGGGGACACAAGTTCTTGTGACCTGGGGGGAATCGCCTTAATTTTCAGGGATTTCCTCTCACTTCCTGTTTTGCTGATGGGACAGGAAGTGAAGGGAAATCTCCTCAATGGGCAGAGATGGGAAAGATAATCTTCCAGGAGATATAATCCTCCAATACTAATGTCTGCCCGGAGTTCCACTTTACAGTCATATGAATAGTGATAGTATTGGTGACGTCATTGATTAGTGAAGATTAGTAGTGATTAGTATTGGTGAGATAATTGATTAGTGAAGATCAGTAGTGATTGTATTGGTGATATAATTGATTAGTGAAGATCAGTAGTGATAGTATTGGTGATATAATTGATTAGTGAAGATCAGTAGTGATAGTATTGGTGATATCATTGATTAGTGAAGATCAGTAGTGATAGTATTGGTGATATAATTGATTAGTGAAGATCAGTAGTGATTAGTATTGGTGACGTCATTGATTAGTGAAGATCAGTAGTGATAGTATTGGTTATATCATTGATTAGTGAAGATCAGTAGTGATAGTATTGGTTATATCATTGATTAGTGAAGATTAGTAGTGATAGTATTGGTGATATAATTGATTAGTGAAGATCAGTAGTGATTAGTATTGATGATATAATTGATTAGTGAAGATCAGTAGTGATTGTATTGGTGATATAATTGATTAGTGAAGATCAGTAGTGATTAGTATTGGTGAGATAATTGATTAGTGAAGATCAGTAGTGATAGTATTGGTGATATAATTGATTAGTGAAGATCAGTAGTGATTGTATTGGTGATATAATTGATTAGTGAAGATTAGTAGTGATAGTATTGGTGATCGGTAATATTGGGATTGGTGATGTGATTGGACGCGGTGTTCTGTAGTCCGGATGAGGATGACGGAACGCTCTCAGGGTGAGCGATGAATATACAGCAGAGGAGGAAGTAACGAGGGGGAGGGGGTGCACGGCTTCTTCTCTAACTAGCAGGAACAGGTTCTACCCGGCTGTACTGATCCCCCCCCCCTCCCCCTCCCTCTTTCTGTGTCAGCATGACAGGCAGGGGAGGGGTTAATTCAGGACGTTTGGTGTCCCTCCCCCTTCATATCTTTAGCCAAAAAAACTACACCTTTATTATAAAGTGTCAGCTGTTGGGGCACCAAGTGATTAGAAAAGCATTAAATGTTAGCTCTTGGGGTCAGTGTTAGTAGAGGGGTGAAGTGTCAGCTCTTGGGGTCAGTGTTAGTAGAGGGGTGAAGTGTCAGCTCTTGGGGTCAGTGTTAGTAGAGGGGTGAAGTGTCAGCTCTTGGGGTCAGTGTTAGTAGAGGGGTGAAGTGTCAGCTCTTGGGGTCAGTGTTAGTAGAGGGGTAAAGTGTCAGCTCTTGGGGTCAGTGTTAGTAGAGGGGTGAAGTGTCAGCTCTTGGGGTCAGTGTTAGTAGAGGGGTGAAGTGTCAGCTCTTGGGGTCAGTGTTAGTAGAGGGGTGAAGTGTCAGCTCTTGGGGTCAGTGTTAGTAGAGGGGTGAAGTGTCAGCTCTTGGGGTCAGTGTTAGTAGAGGGGTGAAGTGTCAGCTCTTGGGGTCAGTGTTAGTAGAGGGGTGAAGTGTCAGCTCTTGGGGTCAGTGTTAGTAGAGGGGTGAAGTGTCAGCTCTTGGGGTCAGTGTTAGTAGAGGGGTGAAGTGTCAGCTCTTGGGGTCAGTGTTAGTAGAGGGGTGAAGTGCTCTTGGGGTAGTAGAGGGGGGTGAAGTGTCAGCTCTTGGGGTCAGTGTAGAGGGGTACGTGTAGCTCTTGGGGTCAGGTTAGTGAGGGGTGAGTGTCAGCTCTTGGGGTCAGTGTTAGTAGAGGGGTGAAGTGTCAGCTCTTGGGGTCAGTGTTAGTAGAGGGGTGAAGTGTCAGCTCTTGGGGTCAGTGTTAGTAGAGGGGTGAAGTGTCAGCTCTTGGGGTCAGTGTTAGTAGAGGGGTGAAGTGTCAGCTCTTGGGGTCAGTGTTAGTAGAGGGGTGAAGTGTCAGCTCTTGGGGTCAGTGTTAGTAGAGGGGTGAAGTGTCAGCTCTTGGGGTCAGTGTTAGTAGAGGGGTGAAGTGTCAGCTCTTGGGGTCAGTGTTAGTAGAGGGGTGAAGTGTCAGCTCTTGGGGTCAGTGTTAGTAGAGGGGTGAAGTGTCAGCTCTTGGGGTCAGTGTTAGTAGAGGGGTGAAGTGTCAGCTCTTGGGGTCAGTGTTAGTAGAGGGGTGAAGTGCTCTTGGGGTAGTGTTGTAGAGGGGTGAGTGTCAGCTCTTGGGGTCAGTGTTAGTAGAGGGGTGAAGCTCTTGGGGTCAGTGTTAGTAGGGGGGTGAAGTGTCAGCTCTTGGGGTCAGTGTTAGTAGAGGGGTGACGTGTCAGCTCTTGGGGTCAGTGTTAGTAGAGGGGTGACGTGTCAGCTCTTGGGGTCAGTGTTAGTAGAGGGGTGAAGTGTAAGCTCTTGGGGTCAGTGTTAGTAGAGGGGTGAAGTGTCAGCTCTTGGGGTCAGTGTTAGTAGAGGGGTGACGTGTCAGCTCTTGGGGTCAGTGTTAGTAGAGGGGTGACGTGTCAGCTCTTGGGGTCAGTGTTAGTAGAGGGGTGACGTGTCAGCTCTTGGGGTCAGTGTTAGTAGAGGGGTGAAGTGTCAGCTCTTGGGGTCAGTAGGGGGGTGAAGTGGGAAAGGGGGGTGCAGTACCTCGGGGTCCCCTCGAGGTGGCGCTGTCTCTCTGGGCTGAGGAGCTGACAATCTATGGCTCTCTGTACAGCTCGGTTCTGATTGGTCCCTGAGGGGTTAATGTTGGAGGCGCGGCCCCGGAAGAGAGATGCGCGATCCCGACAGACCGGCTAAATCCGGTATATAGAGAGAGATGAGAGGAGAGCCGGCACCGGGCTGACCAACACCGGCCCCCGGGGCCACTGTGAGTATACAGGAGGGGGAGGTGATATACAGAGGAGTACACATGGTGTATACAGGAGGGGGGAGGGGGAGGTGATATACAGAGGAGTACACATGGGTGTATACAGGTGGGGGAGGTGATATACAGAGGAGTACACATGATGTATACAGGAGGGGGAGGGGGAGGTGATATACAGAGGAGTACACTGGTGTATACAGGAGGGGGGGAGGGGGGGTGATATACAGAGGAGTACACATGATGTATACAGGAGGGGGAGGGGGAGGTGATATACAGAGGAGTACACATGGTGTATACAGGAGGGGGGAGGGGGGGGTGATATACAGAGGGGTACACATGATGTATACAGGGGGGGGAGGGTGGGGTGGTGATATACAGAGGAGTAACATGGTGTATACAGAGGGGGAGGGGGAGGGTGATATACAGAGGAGTACACATGGTGTATACAGGAGGGGGAGGTGATATACAGAGGAGTACACATGATGTATATAGGAGGGGGAGGGGGAGGTGATATACAGAGGAGTACACATGGTGTATACAGGAGGGGGGAGGGGGGGTGATATACAGAGGAGTACACATGATGTATACAGGAGGGGGAGGGGGGGGGAGGTGATATACAGAGGAGTACACATGGTGTATACAGGAGGGGGGGGAGGGGGGGTGATATACAGAGGGGTACACATGATGTATACAGGAGTGGGGGAGGGGGGGGGGTGATATACAGAGGAGTACACATGGTGTATACAGGAGGGGGAGGGGGGGATATACAGGGGTACACATGGGTATACAGGAGGGGGAGGTGATATACAGAGGAGTACACATGATGTATACAGGAGGGGGGGAGGGGGAGGTGATATACAGAGGAGTACACATGGTGTATACAGGAGGGGGGAGGGGGGGGTGATATACAGAGGAGTACACATGGTGTATACAGGAGGGGGAGGGGGGTGATATACAGAGATACAGAGGAGTACATGGTGTATACAGGAGGGGGGAGGGGGGGGGTGATATACAGAGGGGTACACATGATGTATACAGGAGGGGGGAGGGGGGGGTGATATACAGAGGATACACATGGTGTATACAGGAGGGGGAGGAGGTGATATACAGGGGTACACAGGTACAGGAGGGGGAGGGGGAGGTGATATACAGAGGAGTACATGGTGTATACAGGAGGGGGGGGGGGGGGGTGATATACAGAGGAGTACACATGGTGTATACAGGAGGGGGAGGGGGAGGTGATATACAGAGGTACACATGGGTATACAGGAGGGGGAGGTGATACAGAGGATACATGATGTATATAGGAGGGGGAGGGGGAGGATATACAGAGGAGTACACATGGTGTATACAGGAGGGGGGAGGGGGGGTGATATACAGAGGAGTACACATGATGTATTCAGGAGGGGGAGGGGGAGGGGAGGTGATATACAGAGGAGTACACATGGTGTATACAGGAGGGGGGAGGGGGGGTGATATACAGAGGGGTACACATGATGTATACAGGAGGGGGGAGGGGGGGGGTGATATACAGGGAGTACACATGGTGTATACAGGAGGGGGAGGGGAGGTGATATACAGAGGAGTACACATGATGTATAGGGGAGGGGGAGGGGGAGGTGATATACAGAGGAGTACACATGGTGTATACAGGAGGGGGGAGGGGGGGGGTGATATACAGAGGGTACACATGATGGATACAGGAGGGGGGAGGGGGGGTGATATACAGAGGAGTACACATGATGTATATAGAGAGGGGGGAGGGGGAGGTGATATACAGAGGGGTACACATGGTGTATACAGGAGGGGGGGGGGGGTGATATACAGAGGGGTACACATGATGTATACAGGAGGGGGGAGGGGGGGTGATATACAGAGGAGTACACATGGTGTATACAGGAGGGGGAGGGGGAGGTGATATACAGAGGAGTACACATGATGTATACAGGAGGGGGGGGGGGGGAGGTGATATACAGAGGAGTACACATGGTGTATACAGGAGGGGGGAGGGGGGGTGATATACAGAGGAGTACACATGGTGTATACAGGAGGGGGAGGGGGAGGTGATATACAGAGGAGTACACATGGTGTATACAGGAGGGGGAGGGGGGGTGATATACAGAGGAGTACACATGATGTATACAGGAGGGGGAGGGGGAGGTGATATACAGAGGAGTACACATGGTGTATACAGGAGGGGGGAGGGGGGGTGATATACAGAGGGGTACACATGATGTATACAGGAGGGGGGAGGGGGGGTGATATACAGAGGAGTACACATGGTGTATACAGGAGGGGGAGGGGAGGTGATATACAGAGGAGTACACATGATGTATACAGGAGGGGGAGGGGGAGGTGATATACAGAGGAGTACACATGGTGTATACAGGAGGGGGGAGGGGGGGTGATATACAGAGGAGTACACATGGTGTATACAGGAGGGGGAGGGGGAGGTGATATACAGAGGAGTACACATGGTGTATACAGGAGGGGGAGGTGATATACAGAGGAGTACACATGATGTATATAGGAGGGGGAGGGGGAGGTGATATACAGAGGAGTACACATGGTGTATACAGGAGGGGGGGAGGGGGGGTGATATACAGAGGAGTACACATGATGTATACAGGAGGGGGAGGGGGAGGTGTGATATACAGAGGAGTACACATGGTGTATACAGGAGGGGGGAGGGGGGGTGATATACAGAGGGGTACACATGATGTATACAGGAGGGGGGGAGGGGGGGTGATATACAGAGGAGTACACATGGTGTATACAGGAGGGGGAGGGGAGGTGATATACAGAGGAGTACACATGATGTATACAGGAGGGGGAGGGGGAGGTGATATACAGAGGAGTACACATGGTGTATACAGGAGGGGGGGGAGGGGGGGGTGATATACAGAGGAGTACACATGGTGTATACAGGAGGGGGAGGGGAGGTGATATACAGAGGAGTACACATGATGTATACAGGAGGGGGAGGGGGAGGTGATATACAGAGGAGTACACATGGTGTATACAGGAGGGGGGAGGGGGGTGATATACAGAGGAGTACACATGGTGTATACAGGAGGGGGGAGGGGGGGTGATATACAGAGGGGTACACATGATGTATACAGGAGGGGGGAGGGGGGTGATATACAGAGGAGTACACATGGTGTATACAGGAGGGGGAGGGGAGGTGATATACAGAGGAGTACACATGATGTATACAGGAGGGGGAGGTGATATACAGAGGAGTACACATGGTGTATACAGGAGGGGGAGGGGGAGGTGATATATTATACAGAGGAGTACACATGGTGTATACAGGAGGGGGAGGGGGAGGTGATATATTATACAGAGGAGTACACATGGGGCCAGATTCAGGAAAGGTTACGCTGGCGGATCCAGTGATCCGCCAGCCTAACTGTGACTTTGAGCCGGCGTCTCTGTAACCAGAAAACAAGAAACGCCGGGTTGAAGTTCCGATGCGGTGAGCGTAACTGAGTTTCGCCATCGCATCGTTACTTCAACTTAAAAATGGCGCCGGGGGCGTTCCCGCCGATTTACGCTCAAAAAATATGTTAATGAGCGGAAATCGGCAATTCACGATCGAATTCCGGCGCGACGCAATGACGATACGACGTTTCCGGACGGGATAAAAATACGCGGCGCATAGATATACCTACATGGGGTTGGAGTATCCTATGTTAGGTATAGGCGTCGTCATCGCGTCGGGAAAAAAAAAAAAAAACGTCGCTTGCGTAAAACGGTCATGAATGGGAATGTGACGTCATTGACGTTCATTCACAGATTTTGGAGCATGCGCACGGGGATGTTTTGACACTCGACGCATGCGCAGTACGTTGGCGGCGGGATCGCGCTTAGTTAGCATACTACACGCCCCGTACCCGCTACATTTGAATTCCGCCGGCTCATTTGTGATGCGCTGCCGCAACTTTAGGAGCAAGTGCTTCGTGAATGACAGCACTTGCTCCTAAAATTTCAGCAGCGCAACGCAAATCAGAAGCGTTACTCCAGAGCAAAGATGCTCTGGACTACGTGAATCTGGCCCATGGTGTATACAGGAGGGGGAGGGGGAGGTGATATATTATACAGAGGAGGGGGTGGTAATATTGTGTCCCGCGTAGTGTATTATCTGTATAACGATGGATATTTGGTCTCCCCGGACAGACAACGATGGCGGTCATACGGAATTGTCCCGCCGGTGCCAATGTCTATACGGAAGTGCCTGACGGGGGATGGGGCTGGGCGGTGGCCGTCGCCTTCTTCTTCGTGGAGGTTTTCACGTATGGAGTCATTAAGTCGTTTGGCGTTTTCTTCAAGGATCTGATGGTTTACTTTGATGAAAGTAACAGCCGGATCTCCTGGATCATCTCGATATGTGTCTTTGTACTTACCTTCACCGGTATGTCAGTGATGATAGGTGGCCTGTGGGGGGCGCTGTGGGATCTCACCCCCAAAGTCATGTCTTGTCTCTCTTTTAGCTCCTCTCTCTACAGTGCTGAGTAATCGGTTTGGTCATCGGCCGGTCGTCATGCTTGGGGGATTCCTCATCAGCCTGGGGATGATCACGGCCTCCTTTGCCCGGAATGTGGTGGACATGTATCTGACCATCGGGTTGGTGTCTGGTAAGTGTTCCTGATTGGCTGGTGAATGTGGGCTCTCCAGCTTGTTCAGTGTCAGTAAAACGTTTGTCTATTTCAGGATTGGGTTATTGTTTCAGCTTCCTCCCAACTGTCACCATCCTGTCCCAATACTTCGAGAAACGCCGATCGCTGGTCACCGCCATCGCTTCCACTGGAGAGTGCTTTGCTGTGTTCGCATTTGCTCCAGGTAGGTATTCAACATTTTATCACAAGAGGGGTCAGTAATATCTCATTGTACACATTGGGCTAGATTTAGTATGAAGTTACGCGGCGTATCTCGAGAGACGCCGCGTAACTTCTAAGATGCGGCGGCGTATCTTTTTTCTATATTCAGAAAACAAGATACGCCGGGATTTAGCAGCGTAAGTCTCTTACGCCGTCGTATCTTAGTTGCATATTTAGGTGGCGCTTCCATCGATTTGCACGTCGAATATGCAAATGAGCTAGATACGCCGAACGTAGTTGCGGCCGGCGTATCTATTTGCGTCGTTTAAGTTAGGCTTACGCCTGGCGTAAAGTTACCCCTGCCATAGTGAGGCGCAGCCAATGTTAATTATGGACGTCGGGACACGTCGTAACGGGATGAACCGTGACAACCAGAGACGTTGGAAGGATGAGAGATACTCCTGGGCCAGCTGCACTAATAACTCCTGGGTCTAAGTTCACCCTGTGCCCTTTTGGGTGTAGGGTGGCTAATAGGATCATAATTCATGTATTACATTAGATGGGACATTAATGAGACTTCATATTGCAGGATACTGTAATATTACAAGTGGTTCATGTTGACTCTACCAGTCAAAAGAATGACTCTTCAATGCTTGGCTCCGGCTATTGAAATGTTAAGGGAGGTTGGCACTTCAATGTGTGGACACATTCTATTCACAAGGTGTTAATTGCATCTGCTCCTGGAAGACCTTGTGTGATAAAACTGTTCAAAGCCCCGTGTTAACGTCTCTCTTCAGATGTATTGAATTAGCATGCCAATTATGTTTAGCAAAGGAATGTATTGATGCCCAGGTGTCAAGACCCTTTAGAGACAGTATGTCTGTCTAGAGTTGAAGGTCAAGACATTGTGTGATTGTATTTTATTGATAAAGGAATGTGATAGATCTCGTCAGGGTCGGTGCCGAAATGTCTGCTAGAGAATTAGCCTCAGTGTGTGATTAGGGGGGTGGAGATTGCATTGTCCTGTGATTAACTTTGTAATGCTGTACTAGATATAAGCAAGCTAAGATACCATTGAAGCATTCATACATTTTGAAACAAGTACAGGGTATAGATTGTATCACAGGGGGAGGAGGTCAGTCTTCTCAGGGTATAGATTGTATCATGGTGGGAGGAGGTCAGTCTTCTCTCAGGGTATAGATTGTATCACGGGGGGAGGAGGTCAGTCTTCTCTCAGGGTATAGATTGTATCATGGTGGGAGGAGGTCAGTCTTCTCTCAGGGTATAGATTGTATCACAGGGGGAGGAGGTCAGTCTTCTCTCAGGGTATAGATTGTATCATGGTGGGAGGAGGTCAGTCTTCTCTCAGGGTATAGATTGTATCATGGTGGGAGGAGGTCAGTCTTCTCTCATGGTATAGATTGTATCATGGGGGGAGGAGGTCAGTCTTCTCTCAGGGTATAGATTGTATCATGGGGGGAGGAGGTCAGTCTTCTCTCAGGGTATAGATTGTATCACAGGGGGAAGAGGTCAGTCTTCTCTCAGGGTATAGATTGTATCATGGGGGGAGGAGGTCAGTCTTCTCAGGGTATAGATTGTATCACGGGGGAGGAGGTCAGTCTTCTCTCAGGGTATAGATTGTATCACGGGGGGAGGAGGTCAGTCTTCTCTCAGGGTATAGATTGTATCATGGGGGAGGAGGTCAGTCTTCTCTCATGGTATAGATTGTATCATGGGTGGAGGAGGTCAGTCTTCTCTCAGGGTATAGATTGTATCATGGGTGGAGGAGGTCAGTCTTCTCTCAGGGTATAGATTGTATCACGGGTGGAGGAGGTCAGTCTTCTCTCAGGGTATAGATTGTATCACGGGAAGAGGAGGTCAGTCTTCTCTCAGGGTATAGATTGTATCATGGTGGGAGGAGGTCAGTCTTCTCTCAGGGTATAGATTGTATCACGGGGGGAGGAGGTCAGTCTTCTCTCAGGGTATAGATTGTATCACGGGGGGAGGAGGTCAGTCTTCTCTCAGGGTATAGATTGTATCATGGGTGGAGGAGGTCAGTCTTTTCTCAGGGTATAGATTGTATCATGGGGGGAGGAGGTCAGTCTTCTCTCAGGGTATAGATTGTATCACGGGGGAGGAGGTCAGTCTTCTCTCAGGGTATAGATTGTATCACGGGGGGAGGAGGTCAGTCTTCTCTCAGGGTATAGATTGTATCACAGGGGGAGGAGGTCAGTCTTCTCTCAGGGTATAGATTGTATCATGGGGGGAGGAGGTCAGTCTTCTCTTAGGGTATAGATTGTATCATGGGGGGAAGAGGTCAGTCTTCTCAGGGTATAGATTGTATCACGGGGGAGGAGGTCAGTCTTCTCTCAGGGTATAGATTGTATCACAGGGGGAGGAGGTCAGTCTTCTCTCAGGGTATAGATTGTATCACGGGTGGAGGAGGTCAGTCTTCTCTCATGGTATAGATTGTATCACGGGAAGAGGAGGTCAGTCTTCTCATGGTATAGATTGTATCATGGGTGGAGGAGGTCAGTCTTCTCTCAGGGTATAGATTTTATCACGGGGGAGAAGGTCAGTGTTCTCTCAGGGTATAGATTGTATCATGGGTGGGGGAGGTCAGTCTTCTCTCAGGGTATAGATTGTATCATGGGTGGAGGAGGTCAGTCTTCTCAGGGTATAGATTGTATCACAGGGGGAGGAGGTCAGTCTTCTCTCATGGTATAGATTGTATCACGGGTGGAGGAGGTCAGTCTTCTCTCAGGGTATAGATTGTATCACGGGGGGAGGAGGTCAGTCTTCTCTCAGGGTATAGATTGTATCACGGGGGGAGGAGGTCAGTCTTCTGTCATGGTATAGATTGTATCACGGGTGGAGGAGGTCAGTCTTCTCTCAGGGTAAAGATTGTATCATGGGTGGAGGAGGTCAGTCTTCTCAGGGTAGAGATTTTATCACGGGGGAGAAGGTCAGTCTTCTCTCATGGTATAGATTGTATCACGGGTGGAGGAGGTCAGTCTTCTCTCAGGATATAGATTGTATCATGGGGGAGGAGGTCAGTCTTCTCTCAGGGTATAGATTGTATCATGGGGGAGGAGGTCAGTCTTCTCTCAGGGTATAGATTGTATCATGGGTGGAGGAGGTCAGTCTTCTCTCAGGGTATAGATTGTATCATGGGTGGAGGAGGTCAGTCTTCTCTCAGGGTATAGATTGTATCATGGGTGGAGGATGTCAGTCTTCTCTCAGGGTATAGATTGTATCATGGGTGGAGGAGGTCAGTCTTCTCAGGGTATAGATTGTATCACGGGGGGAGGAGGTCAGTCTTCTCTCATGGTATAGATTGTATCACGGGTGGAGGAGGTCAGTCTTCTCTCAGGATATAGATTGTATCATGGGGGAGGAGGTCAGTCTTCTCTCAGGATATAGATTGTATCATGGGGGAGGAGGTCAGTCTTCTCTCAGGGTATAGATTGTATCATGGGTGGAGGAGGTCAGTCTTCTCTCAGGGTATAGATTGTATCATGGGTGGAGGAGGTCAGTCTTCTCTCAGGGTATAGATTGTATCATGGGTGGAGGAGGTCAGTCTTCTCTCAGGGTATAGATTGTATCATGGGTGGAGGAGGTCAGTCTTCTCTCAGGGTAAAGATTGTATCACGGGGGGAGGAGGTCAGTCTTCTCTCATGGTATAGATTGTATCATGGGTGGAGGAGGTCAGTCTTCTCTCAGGGTAAAGATTGTATCATGGGTGGAGGAGGTCAGTCTTCTCAGGGTATAGATTGTATCACGGGGGGAGGAGGTCATTCTTCTCTCAGGGTATAGATTGTATCATGGGGGAGGAGGTCAGTCTTCTCTCAGGGTATAGATTGTATCACGGGTGGTGTCATGTCTCAGGGTTCAGATTGATTTTTATGGATTTTTTGTTTGTCTGGGCTGGAGGTAGATACTGTATCATTTAGTTCATGTTTCTCTGTTTTGTTTTTCCTCAGCTATAACTGCATTAAACAACCAGGTGGGGTGGCGGTACTGCCTGCTGATAGTGGGGGCTCTGCAGCTGAACATTGTGGTGTGTGGAGCATTACTGCGACCCATAATCATCAAACCTCCAAAAGAAGCCAAAGAGTCTCCGAAGAGCCAGAACCTGGAGAGCAGCTACATGCTGGAAAACGAGCAGACGCTGACCTCTCTGGACTCCATAGATTCTGGAGTTGAAGTATCTACCTCACCGAAGAATGTAGCAGGTGGCGGGACCCCTGAGAAGGGGACAGATGTGGTAGCAGAGAAGAGGAAGCCAGCTGAGCAGCTAGATGTAAAGGAGAAGCCGGAACCTCCTCTTCTAGACTTCTCAGTGCTGAGGAACCCCAGCTTTATATGCTATGCTCTTTTTGGGCTTTTTGCCACACTGGGCTTCTTTGCGCCATCGCTGTATATCATCCCTCTTTGTCTGAGCTTAGGGATAGGCAAGGACTTGTCTGCATACATGCTATCCTCCATGGCCATCGCTGAGGTCTTTGGCAGGATTGGTGCTGGTTGGATACTCAATAGAAAACCTATTCAAAAAATTTACATTGAGTTGATCTTTGTTGTTCTGTTGTGCCTGGCTTTGGTTGCTTTTCCCTTTGCAGGTAACTTCTGGGGGCTGGTGGTGTGCAGCGTTTTTTTTGGTTGCATGCTTGGGACTGTTACTGGCACCCATATTCCTCTGGTGGCCGAAGAAGACATTGTTGGCATTGAGAAGATGTCTTCAGGAGTCGGGGTCTATGTTTTTATCCAAAGTATTGCTGGCCTGGCTGGACCACCACTTGGAGGTAAGAATCACTAGGGTCTTATTTTCAATCTGTTTCAGACATAAAAATGTTGTAATATTATCTGTGCAATTAATGCAACCCTGAGAGAGAAAGAGGCTAGATGGCTCCCCATGGTGTCGGAGGCTCCCCATGGTGTCGGAGGCTCCCCATGGTGTCGGAGGCTCCCCACGGTGTCGGAGGCTCCCCATAGTGTTAGAGAAGACCTCTTCTATATTATGACCCCCGGTCTCTCCTGTAGACATGGTGTACCCTAGAAGGGGGTGTGATAAAGGCCATGTATGTATTAGAACATGAAGTCTCAGGACACACTGGTATCTCAGAGGATGCTTTGACATGTAATGCCCTACCATGGGCCGTTGTGACTTCTAACTCTGGGTATAACAAGTGGATGAGGACCCCCAGTCTGTGTTTAGTATAATGTGGACATGATCTGAGGTGAGACGACATTATCTCTTGTAATCTCATGATGATCCAGTATCATTACTCCTTGTAACGGTCACCACCGTTTACAACCTTCCATCCACCCACGACAGCTTATACGACACTCCACAATCCAGCAGACAGGATCCATATCAATTCCCTCAGAGAGATGAGACCTACGCTCGGTGCTTTCTGGTTTCAAATGTATGAACGCTTTAATGGTACACTTAGCTTTCTCATATACAGTACAGCATGTTAAAGTTAATCACAGGAACAATGAACTCTCCACCCCCATCATCACATCATGGGGGGATTCAATCACATTTCTTTAGATAATGACATCCAGTTGAGCTAGTTACTAATTGTATCAGAATGAATTATCCAGACAGTCTGGCTCCGCATATAGCTTGACAAGTCACATTCCTTTACTAGACATAATTGACATGCTAATTCCCTAACCCTGAAAGGAGACCTCTGACCTTTAGACTGCTAAGTCATAACACATATCTATCATCAATAGACTTTTCACAGTGTTAGCATCACACAATTAGTTCCCCTCAATCCACATCTATAGACAGCCTTCTGTCTCTGACAGAAAGGTATTCACACCTGATCATCAATGGGCTTTAGACCGTGTTATCACACAATGAAATGTCTTTCAGGAGCCAACCTCACTTAGCATTTCAACAGCCTGTTACACAGAGGAATGAGTCACTGTCCTATGGACCTGGTCAGGTCAACATAAGCCACTTGTAATATTCCAGTATATCCTGCAAACATGAATTATGATTTATTAGCAACCCTATGCCCAAAAGGGGCACAGGGTGACCTTAGACCCAAGAGTCCTTAGGGCCACTGGCACAGGAGTATCCCCCATCCCTCAAAAGTCTCTGGGTGTCACGGGTCATCCGTTACAGTCCTCATCAGCCACGTCTTCATGGACTCATCACTAGAAGAGACCGGAGCTGGTGGTCTATATAACAGACAACATTCATGTAAATATAAATGTCATATATGCAGATGATGATCCCCCCACATGGCCATATAACTCTGGGATTTCCTGATCCCTCATACAGACAGATTTCTCACCGCTCCAGGTGAGCCCCGTGTGCAATCAAGGGTTGTTGAACCACCAAGGTGCTGGCAATGCTAATTGATAGCAAATGGAAGGACGAAGACTGGACAGCCGCACTCCAAAATTACTTAAAATAAGTTGTCTTTTATTTTTATTTTCAACTGTACACACAGTCACTGCACCCAACAAAATACAGTATGGCCGACGCGTTTCGCACTTACAGTCAGTGCTTAGTCATGGCTTAGGGTTTAAGTAATTTTGGAGTGCGGCTGTCCAGTCTTCGTCCTTCCATTTGCCTGATCCCTCATACACCTAACGCAGCGCCCCTGCACCCATTTTACTTAAGGTTTTCCATTGCCCCCCTGTGGCGAACCCTCTGTCCTCAAACAGATCTAGGTCTTCCTCTGTTCAGATCCAGCACAGTTCAAGCTTCTTTAGCCCCTTAGTCCACAGACAACACCTCACAGTAGGGCAAAACAAACTGCCTTTATTATCACACATGGACACACAGATATCTCTCCTCAAAAACACATCCCTCTCACCCTTAGAAAACAGGGCAGGTCAAACTGTCCAATGACAATAGCCACACAGGTCAGGTGTGTTCAAACTTCTCAATACACAGTCTTATCAGCAGGGGGGCTGAAGGAATCCCCCCTTTTTCCTCACAGCAAACCCATGATGCAGCCACAATAGACAATAGAATACAGTCACACCCCAAACCATCCCAGCAAATAGTCCAACAACACACAATATATACATATATACACAGCCCTCAAAATTTCCACTCGCCTGCTAGCATTTGGCGAGTGAATTTAAGCTGGGGGCGAGAGATGACAGGGCTGCATGACCAATCTCCCTCCAATCTGTGCTACACTTAGAGTCCCGATGAGATTGGTGGCCGAAGAGGAAAGGTGCATGCTTGGGAAAAGTAGTCTGGTGAGCTGCGCACAGGCAGAGCAGTACACAGGTGCTCTCCTTGAATGAATGAAAACTTATATAGCGCAGCACATGCGAACTTAATCGCCTCTGGGCCCTTTTAGCTATGGCACCTAACAGTATGACCTCTCTGAGCCTGCCCCCCCCCCCCCCCGATCAATGTAGCTAGGGAGCAGGGAGTAATGAGTGAGGTGGAGGATTGCGAAAATTACCACTCCGGGTGTCCCAGGTAGGCAGTGCAGCGCTCACTGAAAGTTGCCCTGACATGAGAGCGGCAGCCTTCCAGTTTGTGCAGTTTTCTTCTCCTTGTACTCTATGTAAGTGTCCAACAGTTCAGCCTGAGCACTGCAAGCAGACTGGTCTCAATGTGTGCTGTGCGGTGTCAATGGCTGTGCAGTTGTGTGGATCTAGGCACTGGATTGTACTCCCTCCCGCTGTGCTTCAGCTCCTCTCCCCACTGCCAGCCTGAATAAAAGGGGGAAGTGGGGACATGCAAGCATGGAGCCGCACACACAGGTTCCTGATGATGAGATGAATAGGAGAGGGAGAGAAATAGAGGATGGATGGGAGTTGCAGATGAGACAGGAAGAGAATGGGGAAGAGACCCGATTCTAGTGCCCTGTCCCTGTGGTCTTCCCCCAGTGCCCTGTCCCTGTGGTCTTCCCCCAGTGCCCTGTCCCTGTGGTCTTCCCCCAGTGCCCTGTCCCTGCCCCCAGTGCCCTGTCCCTGCCCCCAGTGCCCTGTCCCATTTTGTTAAAGTTGTTGTAGGTAATATTTAATTATGTAACTTGATTCTGCATAAAACATTTAACAGTGTCATTCCATGAGATAATCTACGAGGACGTGTTTCGGGCGCAGTTAGGCGTGGGGGAGTATATGAATTAGGTGGGGCAAATGGTGGCGTGTAACTCTTGAGGCCTGGCTAGTAGCTCAGGGCTTGAAATTTTGAGCCCTGTATACAGCATTGAGTCTGAGTAGCACAAATCATAGTGTGGTTCTCATTCCCCCTGTACCCCTATTAGAGACACAGGGGGATCTACACATAATAGGGTTGGGGAAGCTGGACAAGGAGCCCTCAGAACTCTCCAGGGCAAGCCGAGCCACACCAACCCCCCACCCAAAGTGACCACCATCACACAACCCCCCCCCCCCCCCCCCAGGCCAGTTGTATGGTGGGGAAGGATGTGGTGGAAAGCCCATCAGGGAGAATCTGATTTGAGGACATACATGAAAGTCCTCTGATGTGGCCGAGGCTAGGCCACACACCGCTCCTTTCCAGTTCTGTAATCCTTTCCGGATGAATGAATTCTGTCTGTAGAGGAGGATGTGGTGGCTTTCATAGGTGACAGAATACAGACACCTTCTCTGTTTGGGGTCATACCAGCTGACGTGTACAAAGGATGGTGGGTTCCAACTTTCCTCCAGTACAAAGCAATGCCGGCAATTCTGAGTAGACATGTTCATTAGAAGAAACGTATTGGGAAAAAATGTACACCCCCTTGTTGTGTCTCCCTGGGAAGGTAGATGGATAGAACTATCAGGGAGGTATGAGGCAGATTTGGGGATGAGGTGTGATGCTTTTCATGGGTCGGAATATACTTTGGCTGTAGTGCATGGAAGAAGCGATGGTAGAACCCAAAGCGTCACTCATGTCTGTCCTTTCCTTGCAGGAGTGCTGGTAGACTGGAGCCAAAACTACGGCTCGGCTTTTTACTCTTGTGCTGCTGGAATGGCGCTCGGGGCGTTCTTCCTGGCGCTGGTGAGGCCATGCAAGGTGGGACTCTGCAGGAAGAAGGAAGCCCATCGGTGCCAAAACATGCAGGAAATGCCGGAGGATTTTCTGGAAATGGACATGGCAAGAGGAGAGGGACTTGGCAAAAGCTGCCAGAGTCTCAGTGGTACACCATCTCATGTAATCTAATGGTCTCTCCCCATGTCCTGGAACAAACCACTCACACTAAAAGGGAAGATGACACAAGCAATGTGAATTGGGACTCTGGGTAGGAGGGAGGGGGAGGGGGAGAATGGGGCATTCCATAATAAAGACTGCATGCACGGAAAACACTTGACCTTTCGCCTCTAGGCTATGCTGCTTCCTCAGAATTGCTGCAAACGGTCTTCATTCACTGAATTCATTCATGCAAACCAAATATTTATTAAATTATTAGAGCTGCTGTCAGTCATTCAGGGTTTTGCTGTACTACAGGGCTGTCATGTGTTTGTTTAGGCCAGAGACAAGCAATACACATCGTGCCTCAGGACTCTTTTCTAGCAGTATGGAAATCCAGGTGGACAAAGATGAGATTTATAGATATATACAGTATATATAATGTGCCCCGAAAATGTTCCGGGGATCAATAAAACGCACAAGTTTTCTTCTGGACTCGTCTTCTGACTTTTCTTTATCAGAGAATCCAACAGACCCTCCATCCGGCCTTCTCTTCTCCACTCCTCGTCCGGCCTTCTCTTCTCCACTCCTCGTCCGGCCTTCTCTTCTCCACTCCTCGTCCGGCCTTCTCTTCTCCACTCCTCGTCCGGCCTTCTCTTCTCCACTCCTCGTCCGGCCTTCTCTTCTCCACTCCTCGTCCGGCCTTCTCTTCTCCACTCCTTGTCCGGCCTTCTCTTCTCCACTTCTCGTCCCTTATCATCTCCACTCCTCGTCCGGCCTTCTCTTCTCCACTCCTTGTCCGGCCTTCTCTTCTCCACTCCTCGTCCCGCATCATCTCCACTCCTCGTCCCTTATCATCTCCACTCTCGTCCGGCCTTCTCTTCTCCACTCCTCGTCCGGCCTTCTCTTCTCCACTCCTCGTCCGGCCTTCTCTTCTCCACTCCTCGTCCGGCCTTCTCTTCTCCACTTCTCGTCCGGCCTTCTCTCCACTCCTCGTCCCGCATCATCTCCACTCCTCCTCCACTCCTCGTCCCGCACGTAACGCGTCCTCCCTCCTCGTCCCTTATTCTCTCCACTCCTCGTCCCTCATTCTCTCCACTCCTCGTCCCACACGTAACGCGTCCTCCCTCCTCGTCCCTCATTCTCTCCACTCCTCGTCCCGCACGTAACGCGTCCTCCCCTCCTCCCCGGCCTTCTCTCCACTCCTCGTCCCTCATTGTGCCACACGTAACGCGTCCTCCCTCCTCGTCCCTCATTCTCTCCACTCCTCGTCCCGCACGTAACGCGTCCTCCCTCCTCGTCCGGCCTTCTCTCCACTCCTCGTCCCTCATTGTGCCGCACGTAACGCGTCCTCCCTCCTCGTCCCTTATTCTCTCCACTCCTCGTCCCTCATTCTCTCCACTCCTCGTCCCACACGTAACGCGTCCTCCCTCCTCGTCCCTCATTCTCTCCACTCCTCGTCCCGCACGTAACGCGTCCTCCCTCCTCGTCCGGCCTTCTCTCCACTCCTCGTCCCTCATTGTGCCGCACGTAACGCGTCCTCCCTCCTCGTCCCTCATTCTCTCCACTCCTCGTCCCGCACGTAACGCGTCCTCCCTCCTCGTCCGGCCTTCTCTCCACTCCTCGTCCCTCATTGTGCCGCACGTAATGCGTCCTCCCTCCTCGTCCCTTATTCTCTCCACTCCTCGTCCCGCACGTAACGCGTCCTCCCTCCTCGTCCCTTATTCTCCACTCCTCGTCCGGCTTTTTCTCCACTCCTCGTCCCGCATCATCTCCACTCCTCGTCCCTCATCGTGCCGCACGTAACGTGTCCTCCCTCCTCGTCCCTCATTCTCTCCACTCCTCGTCCGGCCTTCTCTCCACTCCTCGTCCCTCATCGTCCCGCACGTAACGCATCCTCCCTTCTCGTCCCTTATTCTCCACTCCTCGTCCGGCCTTTTCTCCACTCCTCGTCCCGCATCATCTCCACTCCTCGTCCCTCATCGTGCCGCACGTAACGCGTCCTCCCTCCTCGTCCCTTATTCTCTCCACTCCTCGTCCGGCCTTCTCTCCACTCCTCGTCCCTCATCGTCCGCACGTAACGCATCCTCCCTTCTCGTCCCTTATTCTCTCCACTCCTCGTCCCTCATTCTCTCCACTCCTCGTCCCTCATCGTCCCGCACGTAACGCATCCTCCCTTCTCGTCCCTCATTCTCTCCACTCCTCGTCCCTCATTCTCTCCACTCCTCGTCCCGCATTCTCTTCACTCCTCGTCCCACACATAACGCGTCCTCCCTCATCGTCCCGCGTGCAACGCGTCCTCCCTCATCGTCCCGCACTGCATCTAGTGCTCCCTGTATATACACTCATTCATAAAAAAGATTGCACTGAATTCCAGTACTTGGTGACAAGGCATGCAAATCCACAAGGATTAACGATAGACGCGGGTGACGTCACGCTATTCACGTGGTTCCTTCCGTACACGTTGCGTCCCAGGGGGCGTGACTTCTTCAGCAGGGACGCAATGATGGGCAGCACCATGATGGACCATGAAGAGTGATTTGTACATAGATCCTACCTGTCCCGGATTTGAACCAAATTCCCTCTGTCCCTCTTTCCTCCTTATGTTGGTCGGATTTATATTGTAGTTAGAAAATATACTTTGTATAAACCTTTTCTAAATTGCTGGATTTGTAAATTTCCAAAGGAATAGTAATGGTAAAAAGAACTGACCAATCATTTTCTTAGTATCAAATGATGGCGGGGCGGTACGGCTCTCATACGATGGTGCCCCAGAACGGCCCCTTTCATGGGGGGTGGGGCGGCGCATAATTGTGGCATTATGTTTCTGAGACACGGCCCAGTCCCGATCTCAGTAAAGAGCCGATGAGTCCAATCACAGCCGGTCAGATGTAAATGTAGCACCTGGCTACTTCCAGAGCCGCTCTGAGTTCATCTGACTGTTTAAATTTAGGTCCTGCTCCAGCTTGGCTGTACTGTGGGCTGGCTTTTTCGTCCGGGGACTCCCGTCACCCCCAGATGGCAGGTGGCAGCAGTGAGGTCACGTGCTCGGAGTTCCACTCCTTAGCAGCCAGTGAAGCTGAACTCTCTGCTGTGCATGCTGGGGAGGGGTATAAAGGGGGCAGACGCCATTACCTCGAGGTTCTTCTTCCTCGTGTGGCGCCCACCATTGGGGTAGCCATTCCATGACACCCCCACATATGGCCCTCCTGGCCGGGGTGTGCGTGGCAACGGTGTTCCTGGTTCCAGGACCACGTTGGCCTGGATCGATTGATCCACTGTGTGGGCCCAGTAGCCGACTGGGTCCCCAATCTGGAGGAGGTCCCAAGTTGTACCGTCCAGCTGGAGGAAGCTGACCGATGAGGAGTCCTAGCACGAGGCTGGCGTTTCAGGAGGGGCCTATCCAATCATCGGGGGACCACTCCTACATCGGGGGAGTTCTGACAGGCTGGATGTTGGTCGCCTGTAAAGCTACCAGGGCTGGACTGGGACACAAATTTGGCCCATCCAGACCGGCCCACTTAGATTTTGAGTGTCACCAACAGCACCCCCTTACATTAGTTTCCCCATCAGCGGTCCCCTGACATCAGAGTCCCCATTACCATCAGAGTCCCCATTACCATCATAGTCCCTGTCACGGAAGGTCCTCTCATTCGGACTGAATGCCTCCGTCATACACCGCTTCCCATCAATCTGGACATCAGATATTCCAGCTACCTAACACACAACGAGACGAGACTTGTATGCGTGCCAAGTATGGACTGTTTAATAGGACTAAAGATACAACAGCAAAGAGGAGGCAACCAGAACAATAATCAACATGAGCTAATTATCTAATCTTCTCACACAACAATGAACTTCAATCACATTCTAAAAGGCATTCAGGTGATTAAACCCCCCCTCCCCCCCCGAGACATTCCGTCTGTGACAACATCTATTCACCTGCAGAACACAATGGAAAGGTATTTCACAAGCCCGGCTTCACTTAGCATTGAAGGGTCATTGTCCCAGTGACCTAGTCAGGACAAATTAAGCCACTTGTAATGAACTGTCAGTAATGTCCCATCTTCTGCAATACATGATATCATTTCTTCGTCACCCTATGGCCCTATTGGACATAAGGTGACCCTAGACATAGGAGAATCTGAGTCTGTCACATTTCTCCACATTTCTCCACCATCAGAAGATGACTAACAGGGTCCCAGACCTCCACCTGGTCTGGACATGCAGGCCTGTCCGGGTGCGCGGTACCCTCTCTGGCTGGTGAGAGCGGCCTGTCCGGGTGCGCGGTACCCTCTCTGGCTGGTGAGAGCGGCCTGTCCGGGTGCGCGGTACCCTCTCCGGCTGGTGAGAGCGGCCTGTCCGGGTGCGCGGTACCCTCTCTGGCTGGTGAGAGCGGCCTGTCCGGGTGCGCGGTACCCTCTCTGGCTGGTGAGAGCGGCCTGTCCGGGTGCGCGGTACCCTCTCTGGCTGGTGAGAGCGGCCTGTCCGGGTGCGCGGTACCCTCTCTGGCTGGTGAGAGCGGCCTGTCCGGGTGCGCGGTACCCTCTCTGGCTGGTGAGAGCGGCCTGTCCGGGTGCGCGGTACCCTCTCTGGCTGGTGAGAGCGGCCTGTCCGGGTGCGCGGTACCCTCTCTGGCTTGTGAGAGCGGCCTGTCCGGGTGCGCGGTACCCTCTCTGGCTGGTGAGAGCGGCCTGTCCGGGTGCGCGGTACCCTCTCTGGCTGGTGAGAGCGGCCTGTCCGGGTGCGCGGTACCCTCTCTGGCTGGTGAGAGCGGCCTGTCCGGGTGCGCGGTACCCTCTCTGGCTTGTGAGAGCGGCCTGTCCGGGTGCGCGGTACCCTCTCTGGCTGGTGAGAGCGGCCTGTCCGGGTGCGCGGTACCCTCTCTGGCTGGTGAGAGCGGCCTGTCCGGGTGCGCGGTACCCTCTCTGGCTTGTGAGAGCGGCCTGTCCGGGTGCGCAGTACCCTCTCTGGCCGGAGTGGCGAAGTGTTCAGTTACACCTCAATCTACTGTCTTCTATTTGCTATCCCCTCACCTCTCTACCATTTAACCGTTTTTACCCGGCTGGGTAATAAAAGCACAGAAAGGACATTCCCTCATCCAGTGCCCCAGACGGCGGAGACACAGAGGTAACGCGCCGCCCAAAACAAACCAGCAGCTCCTTCGGGGGAAGTGCTACATAAACAAATGAGGGCCCATTTATCTACCCACCTCACACTGAAAGAGCCAATCACAGGGGAGATCTGTACAGGTTATCATCAGTGCTGCCCTATCAGTGCCCATTAGTGATGCCAGTCAGTGCCGTCCTATCAGTTCCCATTAGTGATGCCAGTCAGTGCTGCCCTATCAGTGCCCATTAGTGATGCCAGTCAGTGCCCATTAGTGATGCCAGTCAGTGCCCATTAGTGATGCCAGTCAGTGCCGCCCTATCAGTGTCCATTAGTGATGCCAGTCAGTGCTGCCCTATCAGTGCCCATTAGTGATGCCAGTCAGTGCCGCCCTATCAGTGCCCATTAGTGATGCCAGTCAGTGCTGCCCTATCAGTGCCCATTAGTGATGCTAGTCAGTGCCGCCCTATCAGTGTCCATTAGTGATGCCAGTCAGTGCTGCCCTATCAGTGCCCATTAGTGATGCCAGTCAGTGCCCCGCCCTATCATGCCCCCCCCCCCCCCCATTAGTGATGCCAGTCAGTGCTGCCCTATCAGTGCCCATTAGTGATGCCAGTCAGTGCCGCCCTATCAGTGCCCATTAGTGATGCCAGTCAGTGCTGCCCTATCAGTGCCCATTAGTGATGCCAGTCAGTGCCGCCCTATCAGTGCCCATTAGTGATGCCAGTCAGTGCTGCCCTATCAGTGCCCATTAGTGATGCCAGTCAGTGCCGCCCTATCAGTGCCCATTAGTGATGCCAGTCAGTGCTGCCCTATCAGTGCCCATTAGTGATGCTAGTCAGTGCCGCCCTATCAGTGCCCATTAGTGATGCCAGTCAGTGCTGCCCTATCAGTGCCCATTAGTGATGCCAGTCAGTGCCCATTAGTGATGCCAGTCAGTGCTGCCCTATCAGTGCCCATTAGTGATGCCAGTCAGTGCCCATTAGAGATGCCAGTCAGTGCTGCCCTATCAGTGCCCATTAGTGATGCCAGTCAGTGCTGCCCTATCAGTGCCCATTAGTGATGCCAGTCAGTGCTGCCCTATCAGTGCCCATTAGTGATGCCAGTCAGTGCCCATTAGTGATGCCAGTCAGTGCTGCCCTATCAGTGCCCATTAGTGATGCCAGTCAGTGCTGCCCTATCAGTGCCCATTAGTGATGCCAGTCAGTGCCCATTAGTGATGCCAGTCAGTGCTGCCCTATCAGTGCCCATTAGTGATGCCAGTCAGTGCTGCCCTATCAGTGCCCATTAGTGATGCCAGTCAGTGCTGCCCTATCAGTGCCCATTAGTGATGCCAGTCAGTGCCCATCAGTGAAGGAGAAGAATTGCTCAGGGTTAGTACATTCCTAGGATTCCTCCATCTGCTGATGTAAAGTAGAAAGAAACGTCTGGATTGTTACCTGTCTGCGATTCCTGAGACTCTGCAGAGTGAGAAGCAGTGTGATTGGTCCTTGCTGAGTCCTCATAGATCACATAGAATCTTCTCTCTGGAGAACCCTACAGACTCCATGCATCTCCTCTCTGCACCCCTCCTCCAATCCTGGGAGTATTTCCTGATCATGTGACCCGATCACCTGACCTTCTCTCCTCTTCTATCTGCACAATGCAGCCGGAACTTTCTCCCTGACATTCACATTCAGCAATGTGTGTCACCGTACTGGGGGGGTCTCCTGACTTTGTCCCGGATGTCACCGTACTGGGGGGGTCTCCTGACTTTGTCCTGAATGTCATCATACTGGGGGGTCTCCTGACTTTGTCCCGGATGTCACCGTACTGGGGGGGTCTCCTGACTTTGTCCTGAATGTCATCATACTGGGGGGGTCTCCTGACTTTGTCCCGGATGTCACCGTACTGGGGGGTCTCCTAACTTTGTCCTGAATGTCACCGTACTGGGGGGTCTCCTAACTTTGTCCTGAATGTCACCGTACTGGGGGGTCTCCTAACTTTGTCCTGAATGTCACCATACTGGGGGGTCTCCTAACTTTGTCCTGAATGTCACCGTAATGGGGGGTCTCCTAACTTTGTCCTGCATGTCACCGCACTGGGGGGGGGGGGTCTCCTCACTTTGTCCTGAATGTCACCGTACTGGTGGGGTCTCCTAACTTTGTCCTGGATGTCACCAACGGTGGTGGCAGGAGGTGGTACTGGTGGCAGGAGATGGTACTGGTGGTGGCAGGAGGTGGTACTGGTGTCAGGAGATGGTACTGGTGGTAACAGGAGGTGGTACTGGTGTCAGGAAATGGTACTGGTGGTGGCAGCAGGTGGTACTGGTGGCAGGAGATGGTACTGGTGGTGGCAGGAGGTGGTACTGGTGGCAGGAGATGGTACTGGTGGAGGCAGGATGTGGTACTGGTGGTGGCAGGAGTTGGTACTGGTGGTGGCAGGAGGTGGTACTGGTGGCAGGAGATGCTACTGGTGGCAGGAGATGGTACTAGTGGTGGCAGGAGGTGGTACTGGTGGTGGCAGGAGATGGTACGGGTGGTGGCAGGAGGTGATACTGGTGGTGGCAGAAGATGGTACTGGTGGTGGCAGGAGGTGATACTGGTGGTGGCAGGAGGTGGTACTGGTGGCAGGAGGTGGTACTGGTGGTGGAAAGAGGTGGTACTTGTGGCAGGAGATGGTACTGGTGGTGGCAGGAGATGGTACTGGTGGTGGCAGGAGGTGGTACTGGTTGTGGCAGGAGATGGTACTGGTGGTGGCAGGAGGTGGTACTGGTGGTGGCAGGAGATGGTACTGGTGGTGGCAGTGGGTGGTACTGATGGCAGGAGATGGTACTGGTGGTGGCAGGAGGTGGTACTGGTGGCAGGAGGTGGTACTGGTGGTGGCAGGAGGTGGAACTGGTGGCAGGAGATGGTACTGGTGGTGGCAGGAGGTGGTACTGGTGGTGGCAGGAGATGGTACTGGTGGTGGCAGGAGGTGGTACTGGTGGTGGTGGTGGCAGAAGATGGTACTGGTGGTGGCAGGAGATGGTACTAGTGGTGGCAGGAGGTGGTACTGGTGGTGGCAAGAGATGGTACTGGTGGTTGTAGTATATGGTACTGGTGGTGGCAGGAGGTGGTACTGGTGGTGGCAGGAGATGGTACTAGTGGTGGCAGGAGATGGTACTGGAGGTGGTACTGGTGGTGGCAGGAGGTGGTACTGGTGGTGGCAGGAGATGGTACTGGTGGTGGCAGGAGATGGAACTGGTGGTGGCAGGAGATGGGACTGGAGGTGGCAGGAGGTGGTACTGGTGGTGGCAGGAGATGGTACTGGTGGTGGCAGGAGATGGTACTGGTGGTGGCAGGAGGTGGTACTGGTGGTGGCAGGAGATGGTACTGGTGGTGGCAGGAGATGGTACTGGTGGTGGCAAGAGATGGTACTGGAGGTGGTACTAGTGGTGGCAGGAGGTGGTACTGGTGGTGGCAGGAGGTGGTACTGGTGGTGGCAGGAGATGGTACTGGTGGTGGCAGGAGGTGGTACTGGTGGTGGCAGGAGATGGTACTGGAGGTGGTACTGGTGGTGGCAGGAGGTGGTACTGGTGGTGGCAGGAGATGGTACTGGTGGTGGCAGGAGGTGGTACTGGTGGTGGCAGGAGATGGTACTGGAGGTGGTACTGGTGGTGGCAGGAGGTGGTACTGGTGGTGGCAGGAGATGGTACTGGTGGTGGCAGGAGGTGGTACTGGAGGTGGCAGGAGGTGGTACTGGTGGTGGCAGGAGATGGTACTGGTGGTGGCAGGAGATGGTACTGGAGGTGGTACTGGTGGTGGCAGGAGATGGTACTGGTGGTGGCAGGAGGTGGTACTGGTGGCAGGAGGTGGTACTGGTGGCAGGAGGTGGTACTGGTGGCAGGAGGTGGTACTGGTGGTGGCAGGAGGTGGTACTGGTGGCAGGAGGTGGTACTGGTGGCAGGAGGTGGTACTGGTGGTGGCAGGAGGTGGTACTGGTGGCAGGAGGTGGTACTGGTGGTGGCAGGAGGTGGTACTGGTGGCAGGAGGTGGTACTGGTGGCAGAAGGTGGTACTGGTGGTGGCAGGAGGTGGTACTGGTGGCAGGAGGTGGTACTGGTGGTGGCAGGAGGTGGTACTGGTGGTGGCAGGAGATGGTACTGGAGGTGGTACTGGTGGTGGCAGGAGATGGTACTGGTGGTGGCAGGAGGTGGTACTGGTGGCAGGAGGTGGTACTGGTGGCAGGAGGTGGTACTGGTGGTGGCAGGAGGTGGTACTGGTGGCAGGAGGTGGTACTGGTGGCAGGAGGTGGTACTGGTGGTGGCAGGAGGTGGTACTGGTGGCAGGAGGTGGTACTGGTGGCAGGAGATGGTACTGGTGGTGGCAGGAGGTGGTACTGGTGGTGGCAGGAGGTGGTACTGGTGGCAGGAGGTGGTACTGGTGGTGGCAGGAGGTGGTACTGGTGGCAGGAGGTGGTACCGGTGGCAGGAGGTGGTACTGGTGGCAGGAGGTGGTACCGGTGGCAGGAGGTGGTACCGGTGGCAGGAGGTGGTACTGGTGGTGGCAGGAGGTGGTACCGGTGGCAGGAGGTGGTACTGGTGGTGGCAGGAGGTGGTACTGGTGGCAGGAGGTGGTACTGGTGGTGGCAGGAGGTGGTACTGGTGGCAGGAGGTGGTACCGGTGGCAGGAGGTGGTACTGGTGGCAGGAGGTGGTACCGTGGCAGGAGGTGGTACCGGTGGCAGGAGGTGGTACTGGTGGTGGCAGGAGGTGGTACCGGGTGGCAGGAGGTGGTACTGGTGGTGGCAGGAGGTGGTACTGGTGGCAGGAGGTGGTACTGGTGGTGGCAGGAGGTGGTACTGGTGGCAGGAGGTGGTACCGGTGGCAGGAGGTGGTACTGGTGGCAGGAGGTGGTACCGGTGGCAGGAGGTGGTACTGGTGGTGGCAGGAGGTGGTACCGGTGGCAGGAGGTGGTACTGGTGGTGGCAGGAGGTGGTACTGGTGGCAGGAGGTGGTACTGGTGGTGGCAGGAGGTGGTACTGGTGGCAGGAGGTGGTACTGGTGGCAGGAGGTGGTACTGGTGGTGGCAGGAGGTGGTACTGGTGGCAGGAGGTGGTACTGGTGGTGGCAGGAGGTGGTACTGGTGGCAGGAGGTGGTACTGGTGGTGGCAGGAGGTGGTACTGGTGGCAGGAGGTGGTACTGGTGGCAGGAGGTGGTACTGGTGGCAGGTTGTTTTTAGTTGGGGACGATGGAGACACAATTGCAGGATCATCTTTGTGGTTTTGTAGGAATTTGGAACCCAAATGGGTTATTTTTATTGGTTGGTTGTTTCAGGGAGAGGCGGAACCTCCTGTTGCTCGTGTGTCTGAGCCGGGCCGCGTGTCCATTTTCCATCCTTCTCTATAGTCCTGTGCCAGTCGGTGTCTCTGAATTGGGGAATTTCCATGCGGCTCTTGTATTAATCTTCTACATTACAAGCGATTAACATTCCCGATCACATTCCTGCTCAGCAACCAGAATTCTATTTCTATCCAGCTGGTAATTTTCCTGGCTGTGTATGGGGCCCCCGAGGCAATCCTTTACGTCCAGCTAGGGCCCGGTGAACTCTCCTGCACCCCAAAATACCCAGTGTAACATTTCCTGCCCTCCCATGTCTGACTTCGGAGGGAAGCCCGTGGTAAGTGTTGCGGCGGCTGGGTGACACTAACTGACTGACTGTCTAGTTCCCCCCCTCCCCCCCCAGGCCACTGATTGATGGAAAGTCCTCATCTGAGAGGCAGAAGGGCGGTGT
Organism: Rana kukunoris; assembly: GCA_029574335.1. Classification (NCBI taxonomy): domain Eukaryota; kingdom Metazoa; phylum Chordata; class Amphibia; order Anura; family Ranidae; genus Rana; species Rana kukunoris. The sequence continues at coordinate 5,290 of JAJQKJ010002791.1, read as the reverse complement.
GACAGGAACACGGATCTCTGTCTTCACCCACTCAGAGCACCTCCCCCACACACCCCCTAGGGACACACTTAACCCTTTGATCACCCCGATGTTAACCTCTTCCCTGCCAGGGTTATATCTCTGATCTCTGTATTGGTGTCACTGCTCCCCAAAGAAGTGTCAAAGGTGTCAGTTAGTGTCTGATTTGTCTGCCGCAATGTCACAGTCACGCTAGAAAAAAAAATCACTGATCACCGCCATTACTAGTGAAAAAAATAAAAATGCCATCAAAAATATCTCCTAGTTTGTAGACACCAAACAATCGTCACGTATTGTGATAAATACTGAAATAAATGAATGAAGAATTTCTATTTATTTACATTTTTCCATTGGATGTTTTATCGTAGGAAGTACGCCTTCGGATCTACGCTGCAATCATTTTGTGGCCGCTGGGTGGAGTTCCCGTCGTTTTCCGCGTCAGAGTATGCAAATAAGCTTTTTCCGACGATCCACGAAGTTACGAGCGTCGTTCGCAATCTCTTACGGCATCTGTAGTCATCGTAAAGTTATTCCAGCTTTTATCTGGTCTAGTTTTAGACAATGTTAAGTATGGCCGTCATTCCCGCGTCGAATTTCAACGTCTTTTTTTATTTTTTACGTAAGTCATCCGGGAATATGAATGTATGTAAACGACGCTACTCAAACAACGAATGACGTATCAACGTTATTTCACGCAATGCACGGCGGGAAATTTCTGAACGGAGCATGCGCAGTTCGATCGCCGCGGGGACGCGCCTAATTTAAATGCTTCACGCCCCCTAATCGCGTATTTCAATTCCATACATCTTGGTACACCCACCGGACTTTTACATTTTACACTTATTTTTAACAGTAAAGTGACTTTATATCGTGATATTCAGGACTTAGAACTCGTCTGATTGGTTGGATGTTGAATTTAAAAAGCAGGGAACTTCTGTCAGATCAGCAACCCTGAGAGATCAGAAGGCTCACCACAAATTGTAAAATTCAACATCCAACCAATCAGACGAGTTCTTAGTCCTGAATATCACGATATAAAGTCACTTTACTGTTAATAAGTGTAAAATGTAAAAGTCCGGTGGGTGTACCAAGATGTCCGCTCTCCCCCTTCTCACTGTATCCTTACTAGTGATGAGCGGAATACGCCATATTCGATTTTGCGATATTTCACAAATATATAGAAGAATATTCGCGAAATATTCGTTAATATCGAATATTCATGATATTTTATCAAAAAAACATTTTGGAGAAATTTCGCTAATGCGAATGCGAAATTGATTGCGAAATTCTCGTCAACACACGAAAACGGAGATCATTTCCTGGATTACTAAACAAATATGCACTAAACACTAACTCTACTTACACAAACTTATATGACTAAACTAAAGCTAATTTATTTTTATTTTTTTATACACAAAACACAGAAGGGCAGAGAAAGTATTCGCGAATATTCGGCAACATAAAAGGATCGCCTCAGCTACTCGGCCCAGGGTCTCTAATCATACCAGCAATGCTTTTAGACGTCGATGGAGATCACTAGGATGTGATTTGTTTTAAAAATAAATTTAAAAAATACGAATATTCGCAATAGCGAATATTCGCCGCGATATTTGATTTATTCGCGAATACTCGAATATGCAATATTGGTAACGAATATTCGCAATGCGAATATTTGTGAGCAACACTAATCCTTACTATGGAGGGGTGCGGGGTGTACAAAGATGTCCGTTCTCCCCCTCCTCACTGTATCCTTACTATGGAGGGGTGCGGGGTGTACCAAGATGTCCGCTCTCCCCTTCTCACTGTATCCTTACTATGGAGGAGTGCGGGGTGTACCAAGATGTCCGCTCTCCCCCTTCTTAGTGTTTCCTTACTATGGAGGAGTGCGGGGTGTACCAAGATGTCCGCTGTAACGGTCACCACCGTTTACGACCTTCCATCCAACCACGACAAGCTTATCTGACACACTCCGACAATCCTGCATACACGATCCATATCCTTTCCCAGAATCAAGACGAGACTCAGCTCTGCACTTGGTTCCAAAGATATGAACACTTTAATGGTATTTTCTCAGCTTCTTATACAGTTTCAAGCATCTGACAGTAATCAAAGGGACAATGCAATTTCCACCCCTCTTTTCACACACTGAGGCTAATCATCTAGCAGACATGTCGGCACTGCATCATCAATAGACTTTACTCAGAGAGAATGACATTCCGGTAGATAATGACATCAAAACAAAATACTGTCACACAATGATTTCCCTTTTGAATAATACACAATCACAGATAATCTTCACACCCATATACAAGGAACCTCAATCACATTATCTAGACAGACGTACTGTCCCTAAAGGGCTTGACACATTTGTGTCCCATAGACAATGTACGGTCTAGAAGTGGATGCAATTAACACCTTTCAACAGAATGAAATGTCTTTCACAAGCCGGGTCACTTAACATTTCAATAGGCGGAGCTAAGCATTGAATAAGCTTGTAATGTCCCTCTCCTGTGTAACAGGTGTCAATATGGACCCCTTGTAATATTCCAGTCCTGCAATATGAATTATTATTAATGTCCCATCTTCTGTAATACATGATATCATTTCTTTGTCACCCTATGGCCCTAGTGGACATAAGGTGACCCTAGACATAGGAATATCTCAGTCTGTCACGGGTCATTCCGTTACATCCGCTCTCCCCCTTCTCAGTGTTTCCTTACTATGGAGGAGTGCGGGGTGTACCAAGATGTCCGCTCTCCCCCTTCTCAGTGTTTCCTTACTATGGAGGGGACTGCTGCGGAAGTGCTGTGCCGGCAAAGTGCGCATGCGCGATGCGTTCCAATGCACACCAGCGAAACCTCGTTCGGCATCCAGGCTCTTTCCTTGACATCCCCGTAGATTGGTGGATGCTAAAAAAAGAGCCAGGAGGCCAAGCGAGCGAAGCGAGGACGTGAGGCCGACCGGCCACTTACCTCTAAGTCCACGTCGCCAAGAATGACGGCTTTGCTGGTGTGCACTGTCGTAAATCTATTGGAACGCATCGCGCATGCGCAGTTGGCCGCTGCGTCACTTCCGTAGCATTGTGTGACGGGGAGCCGAATATGACGCGTCACCGGCATGAAGATTACGTCACATAATGACCCCAGTGACGCGTCATATTCGGCTCCCCATCACACAATGCTACGGAAGTGACGCAGCGGCCTCCTGGCTCTTTTTTTAACATCCACCAATCCACGGGGATGTCGAGGAAAGAGCCTGGATGGCGCCCGAGGTTTCGCTGGTGTGCATTGCAGAACACATATGAATTACACGGGTTCTGTGGCTGATTATGGTGGTAAATAAACTCACTCGGTGCCTAATCTGCATTAGCCTGAGCCACAGAACCTGTGTAATTCATATGTGTTCTGTTTTAAAGGGATGAGGTGGCAACCCTAATTGGAACGCATCGCGCATGCGCACTTTGCCGGCACAGCACTTCCGCAACAGTCTGTGATGACGTCACCAACTCCAAATCTCAGAATTATTATAAAACTGTCCAATAAGAATATTAGGGGCGGAGCCCCGGCACACTTCCCTGCCCCTGTAAAACACGGCACCCTATCATGGACATGGTCACGCCCACCTCACAGTGATTGGCGCTCCATCTAACTTCTGAAAAACGAGTCCAATAGGGAAAACTAACCCTATGGGCCAGATTCAGGTAGATGGGAGCACCTTTGCTCTGGAGTAACGTTTCTCATTTACGTTACTCTGCCGAAATTTTAGGAGCAAGTGCTGTTATTCAGGAAGCACTTGCTCCTAAAGTTGCGGCAGCGCATCGCAAATGAGCCGGCGGAATTCAAATTGGGCGGGTACGGGGCGTGTAGTATTTAAACTAAGCGCGATCCCGCGGCGAACGTACTGCGCATGCGTCGAGTGTCAATGCATCCCAGTGCGCATGCTCCAAGTTCTGTCAGTGAACGTCAATGACGTCACATCCCCATTCATGAACGTTTTACGCAAGCGACGCGATTATTATTTTTTTGACGCGATGACGACGGCTATACTTAACATAGGATACTCCACTAGGGGGCATGTATTTATTTACCCGCGTATCGCTTCCGGAAACGTCGTAAAGTCACTGCGTCGCGCCCGAATACGATCGTGAATTGCCGATTCCCGCTGATTAACATATTTTTTCAGCGTAAATCAGCGGGAACGCCCCCGGCGCCATTTTTAAATTAAAGTTGCGATGCGACGGCGAAATTCAATTACACCGATCGCATCGGAACTCCAACACGGCGTTTCTTGTTTTCTGGTTACAGAGACGCCGGCTTAAAGTGACAGTTAGGCTGGAGTATCACTGATAGATAACTCTACCGGAATCTGGCCCTATGAGTCTAATGAACAGCGGGCCGGCCGCCATATTACTGAAGACCAAAATATTTACTGCTCGCCCAACTGGCTGCTGCTCTGGTCATGCGCAGTAACACTAAAAAGAAAAGTCCGCCAAGCTGCCATTTTCTTGAAGACCTCCGCAATTCTCTACAATAAAATGGCGGCGGACTGGGCATGCGCTGTATCTCATATAAACACTGTGCTGCCATCTGGTGGCTGATTCTGGTAACGCTCACATTGATTTTCTATACAGAGGAATTTACTGCTGTTCTGTCGCCACCTTGTGGATGAATGTGGTAGCACTTCGTATCTCTACACTAGCTATATATATATGACACAATAATACTGCCATCTGGTGGCTGAACTTTGTTATGACGCCCTGTGAAGGTCCTGCACAGAATATTATATTTCCTCGGTATAATGCGGTCGGGAAGGAATCGGCGGGATGAATAATGTGTCACATCCACATTTTGTCTTTGATATCATAAGAGGTGTATTACCAGTTACAGCCACCAGGGGCATCAGAGAACCGATTATACCGTAAGCGTCATATAATGGGACGTGTCCTACCAAGTCTAACCACCAGGGGCATCATCAGAATATCCGCGTTTTGTACTGCGCATGCTCGTGCGGCCATTTTGCGGTGGGGATGTTCTTCGGGAAGATGGCGGCCTCAGCAGACAGGTTTCAGGCGATGTTTGCATTGAGGTTTATCGGATGTTTCCTCATAGCAGGGAACACAATGCTCAGCGCACTTTCCATACAATTCTGTGCGGGTGAAAAGTCTCCATAATATTCATTCATTCCGGAGTCTCCCCATCACAGAATGCTCCGGAAGTGACGTTTCGTCGCCGCCATCTTGCTACACCCCACACTCCTCCATAGTGAGGATTCC
>JAJQKJ010001066.1:0-36180 GCA_029574335.1 Rana kukunoris | reverse complement strand
AAAACAATTTTATTTTTTCAATATTATGTCTTTGGAAAATATATTTTAAAATTATATTTTGGGAATGCCTTTACAAGTATATTTAAAAATATATTGTTTAAATTGCATTTTTTTAGATGCTCAAAAATATATGTCAAATATATTGAAAAAAATATATATTATTAAAATATATGCCTTTGGAAAATATATTTGAATTTACATTTTTGGAATAGATGTAAAAATATATTCGCGTAGGCCAATATATTGTAAATATATTTAAAATATATAATTTTTTTAAATAAATATATTGGAAATATATTTTTCTTCCATATGGGTTGGCAGCAGTGGGATTTGCTCTCCAGTTACTGGGACAACTCCAAACCACCACCATGAATGACCAGCTATGCAGCCTGCAGGAGAACCATGCTAAAATAACACAGCACTACATCTTTGGTGGTCAAGGGTGTCCTGCTCCCTTACTCCCAAGAGCACTGGGACGAACCCACAGTTGGCATGTAAAGAGGCACTATCTCCACATTTTACATCACTGCAGGAGCAGCAACAATTAGAGGAAACAAACACCTGCAAACAAACTATCCAACTAGGGAAGGACTTGCTCATTAACTGGACCACCACATGCAGATATACTGCGACAGGGGGGCCCCTCCTGTGTGAAATCACATACAGGTACGTGATTTTGTGCACAGGGTCTGAGACGCACGCGCGCAACACCGGAAACCCACTCCCGCTGTGATTGGACACAGTGGAAGCTAATAAGTGGATCCAGCGGACACAATGTCTGCCAGGACCTGGCAATAGTTCTGAGGAGTGACAGAATGGCGGTCTGCCTATTTAAACAAGGCAGACCGCCATTCTGTCAGAGGGAAAAATAGAGATCTTGAGTTTCTGCTAAGCAAAAACACGGATATCTGTTTTACTTTAGTTAGGCTCCATTCACATCTAGGCGACAAAACGCCTGCCGCGCGACGCTCATGCCGCCGGAGGTGGAAAAATCCCATTGATGTCTATAGAGATGGTTCACATCTCTGAAACGCCGAATGCCCGACCCTGTTTTTTTTCAAGCGACATTGGCGTTCGGTCATAGACATCAATGGGGAGATTTGTAAAAAAAAAAAAAAAATGAATCGAAGCGCGGCAATAAAGCTGCGTATGCGGCGTTACTTGCCGCCTAGATGTGAATGCAGCCTTAAAGCATATCCTGCACAGTAAGAAAGCACTCATAGGGAACACATTTAACCCCATTGATCACCCCAGATGTTAACCCCTTCCCTGCCAGTATCATTTGTACAGTGACAATGCAATTTTGTTTAGCACTTATCACTGTATTGATGTCACTGGTCCCCAAAAAGTATAATTTCTTGTCAGATTTGTCCGCCACAACATCACAGTCCTGCTAAAAATCACTAATCACCACCAATGTTAGAAAAAATAAAATAAAATAAAAATTACATAAATATATCCCATGGTTTTTTAGGTGCTATAACTTGTGTACAAATCTATTAATGTACACGTATTGGGATTTATTTTTTTCCCAATAATATGTAGCAGCATACATATTGGCATAAATTGATGAAGAAATTACATTTTTATATGTTTTATAGCAGAAAGTGAGAAATATATATATATTTTTTTACAAGATTGTCTGAATATTTTTGTTTATAGTGCAAAAAATATAAACTGCAGAGGGGATCAATTACCACCAAAAGAAAGCTCTGTTTGTGGGAAAAAAGAACATCAATTTTATTTGGGTACAGCATTGCATGGCCGCGCAATTGTCAGGTAAATCCACACAGTGCCATATTGACACAAATTGCCTGGTTATGAAGGGGTAAAGCTCAAGTGGTTAAAGGGAGTTTAAAAAAAATAAGGCTTTACAAAAATGTGCCTGGAGTTCGGCTTTAGCTCACGTTTACACTGAGGGCCAGTCTGAAATCGTGTGAGTTCAGCCGAACTCGCATGATTTCAAACCGGAATTTCAGTCCGACTTCAGGGGGGGATTTGACAGACATCTTTGCGGGTTCATGCACAGATGTATATTCAAATCATACACAGTCACCAAAAGAAGGGCAGGAACTCCTTTTGGGAATCTGTGCGGGGCCGCAAAGTTGGCGCCGCACCAATTTGGATAGTGTTGTTGTCGGCAATAGGCGGCGATTTGACATGCAATTTGACAAACTTTTCCTCGCCAGAACAGTGGCCCAACACCACTAGTATATGCATTACACAATTAAATCCTTATATATAACTTTTAAGACCAGAACAAGTCAATCAACATGGGACAAACAGCAGAGATTAATGGAATGTATGTCTTTTAAAGCCAATTTACATGGCATAATATAACTTTCTGATATACGGTATTTGAAAAACTGAACACATTAAACTTGTAGTTTCTCTTTAAGGTAGAAACTCCACAATATTCACAGCTAAGGAAAACATCTCTGCATTCAATGAATAAAATCATTGTTTAAAAAGAGAGCTGCATCAGATCAGTCTAAAACCTTTGAAATACTTTGAATACTGAAGACATACCTTGTGGAAAATAATATTTCCATATATGAAGCAGTTTGCGCATCTGTCCACTTATTTTGAAAAATATTTCCCAATTGAACGTTAGCTAACCTTATTTCAATAACTTGAACAGAAGAGTGGTTGCATTTAATTTCCTTAACTAGCATTATACTGCCTACCTCTACCCACTGTAGCCTAGCTCCCACCAGTCCAATGGGTCCTTTTAAAGCCAACCCACACATGCTGTGCCTGGCCTGAAACTACATGGAAAGTTCTAATGTCTATCCCCACTTGATTGAAACACAATGTTAACAATGACAATGTTTTTAGCTTTCAAAATATTAGCACTGCAAATCAGTAAAAAACATCCAGGCCCTAATATTTAATATACTTTTCTTGGTCACACAAGACCAGCTCTGTCTCTCTCTCCTTTCCTAGAACTTCAAGGTAAAAATAGTGTGATCTTCAGATTTTTCTTCCTTTACTCTGATGATGCGTACACACGACCGTTTTTAATGTCATGGAAAAAACGATGTTTTTCTCAACATGATTCTTGTCAAGCATGCCTTGCATACACACGATCGTGAAAAAAAAATGCTTGAGCAAAGCGCGGTGACGTACAACACGTACAACGGCACTATAAGGGGGAAGTTCCATTCGAATGGTGCCACGCTTTGGGCTTGATTATGCAAATTTCCCTTCTCATACCTTGCTTCTGAGCATGCACATTTTTTCCCCGTCGTTAAAGCCTACACACGACCATTTTTCACGACATAAAAAACGTCAACGTGAAAAGCATTGAGAAAAAATAGAGCATGTTCTAAATTTTGAAAAAATTCATGAAAAACGGTCGTGTGTACACAGCATTAGTCTCCTTTGACTACCTCTACTGTATCATCTACTTCTTCCAAAAGGCATTGTACGCAAACCTCACCAGCTAATTTTCTCAGAATTTTATGCTGCTACTATTTTTTGCATTATTTTCATAGACTAACCTATACCTGCAGTTTGTATATTTGCATAGCTCATCACAATGCCCCAAGTTGAGTATAAATTATTAAATTACAGATATTAGCTAACTCTTTACTCGACCACTACGAGTCAAACCCACTTAAAAGCCCACCTTTCAGTACTAAAATTGTCAACAAGCTGGATGGTGAGTAAAGATTGCCTTTTTTTTTTATACAAAGCCACAGTTTTTATTGTTTTTATTGTGCAGTATTACAAACTTGGGCACATTGAAGACCAGCTGCTAGTGTCCTAACAATCGCTGACGTCATAAATTGATAAGGAGGACTTTGGACACCTGAGGATTTCCTTGTTTGTTCCTCCTCAGCCCCTCTCTGTCAATACTGGGGTCACATTGGCTAAAAAAGGGAGAGAACTGAAGGAGAAAAGAAACACTAATTGCTTTGTAATAATATATCACCTCTAATGTTGGGAGTCCTACGTGTGTGAATGATGCTGCATAATATAAAACTTTAAGTATTAATTTTTACATAATTTTACATAATTTTTTATGGACGCCTTGACTGAAAAAAGGATGAGAAACACTGTTCTAAGTACTCAGATATTGTCTTGGTATGTGTACTTTGTGTAAACGTTTTTCCCATATCAAACAACAACCCAGTAGCCACCAGGGCCGGACTGGCCTACCGGATACCGGGAAAATTCCCGGTAGGCCGGCTGCCTGTCAGTCAAATCAATCAACTAGGCCACAGACGCGGCCGCACTTTACAATTGTGTATACTGCATTGGAGGATGCCTGCCTGCTGCCCTATGCCTCTAGTCAGTGTCAAGTACAGTGTGTGTCGCCTGTCGCGGTAAAAGCAGCGGCGGGCCGGCCGCCGGCGGGGGTTGCGGCCGCCATGCTCGCCGCTGCAGTCAGTGCCGCACTTTCCAATTCCTTCCCGCGGGCGTGACTCACTCACTGTCACTGACCAGGAGTGGAGAGAGCGTGTCACGAGTCTGAGGGAGGGGAGGAGCCAAGCAGAACGTGACCGGCGTCATCCCATCCTCCCGTGCGGTGCGCGCCAGTACCGCCCACTTTCTCCTGCAGGGTAAGGGAACATAGGAGTTCACCGTCCGCGCCACCCTGCCAGGCCACCCTTGGAGCTCGTGCGTGTCAGACAGTGCTTAGACACGATTGGCAGCAGTGGCAAGGCAGCCAAGGACAGGTCCAGCCCAGGTCAAGTGGTCGGTCAAGCCAGCAGCAGCAGCCAGGTGAACTAGGCTAGGCCTGCATTTATATGTTCTAATCACTCTGATTCTCACCATATGATATAATGGTGCACCCCCCGCCCCTTCTCTCTGAGATTATTATACAGTGTACAACAGGGGCAGCAAAAAGGAAGGTGACTGACAGAGGGAGGAGGGGGGCCCGGGGGATGCACCGTTATATCATATAATGGTGCACCCCCCAGGCCCCCCCTCCCTCTGTCTCCTTTGCTGCCTCTGCAAATTGTAATCTGGACTGTATAATCAATGTCTCTCTCTCTCTCTCACCATTCCATGGTCAACCCCCCCCCTTGCACCTACCTTTTAAATGCCCCAAAAAAGTGTCATTTAAAAAAAAAAAAAATCTGCCTGCGCTTAACTGGTTGGGGACCAGTTTCCCCCCACCATTGCAGCCCCCCTCTCTCCCCCCCACCATTGCAGGCCCCCTCTCTCTCCCTCCCGCCATTGCAGCCCCTCTCTCTCTCCCTCCCGCCATTGCAGCCCCTCTCTCTCCCTCCCGCCATTGCAGCCCCCCTCTCTCCCCCTCCCGCCATTGCAGTCCCCCTCTCTCCCCCTGCCGCCATTGCAGCCCCTCTCTCTCCCTCCCGCCATTGCAGCCCCTCTCTCTCTGTCTGTCTCTGTCTCTATTGCAGCCCCTCTTTCTCTCTCTGTCTCTCTCTCTCTGTCTCTCTCTCTGTCTCTATTGCAGCCCCTCTCTCTCTCTCTCTCTCTCTCTCTGTCTCTCTCTGTCTCTATTGCAGCCCCCCTCTCTCTGTGTCTCTCTCTCTGTCTCTCTCTGTCTCTATTGCAGCCCCCCCCTCTCTCTCTCTCTCTCTCTGTCTCTATTGCAGCCTCTCTCTGTCTCTCTCTCTCTCTCTGTCTCTCTCTCTCTGTCTCTCTCTCTCTGTCTCTCTCTCTCTCTCTGTCTCTCTCTCTCTCTCTCTCTCTGTGTCTCTCTGTCTCTGTCTCTATTGCAGCCTCTCTCTCTCCCTGTCTATCTCTCTCTGTCTCTATTGCAGCCCCCTCTCCCCCTCTCTCTCTCTCTCTCTCTCTCTCTCTCTCTGTCTCTCTCTCTCTCTGTCTCTCTCTCTGTCTCTCTCTCTGTCTCTCTCTCTGTCTCTCTCTGTCTCTCTGTCTCTATTGCAGCCCCTCTGTCTCTCTGTCTCTCTCTCTCTCTCTCTGTCTCTATTGCAGCCCCTCTCTCTCTCTATCTCTCATCATTGCAGCCCCCTTTTCTCTCTCTCTCTTACCATTATAGCCCCTCTTTCTCACCATTTCAGCCCCTCTGTGATGGATTTCTTTCTTTTAAAAAAAAGCTAACTTATGTATTATAATACAATAATATACTGTAAATAATAATAAAATGTGAATGTATTTATTTTTTGCCTGTTCTCTCTGCATTGATCTCTTGTATTGTGTCTGCAGTCTCTGACCATCTCTTGTATCATGTCTGCAGTCTCTGACCATCTCTTGTATCATGTCTGCAGTCTCTGACCATCTCTTGTATCGTGTCTGCAGTCTCTGACCATCTCTTGTATCGTGTCTGCAGTCTCTGACCATCTCTTATATCGTGTCTGCAGTCTCTGACCATCTCTTATATCATGTCTGCAGTCTCTGACCATCTCTTGTATCGTGTCCGCAGTCTCTGACCATCTCTTGTATCATGTGAAGTCTGCAGATCCGAGGGAGTTTGGAGAGGAGTCAAGAGTGGGAGTGTCGCTGGGATGGGGATCATGGGAGAAGTCAGAGAAACCAGAGCCACCAAGCTGGAGCCGATTGACTGATCCCTGCAAGGTGCACCTAAAAGGAGGTCAGTAACAGCACCGCAAGGCCAGCCTAAGTGGGGGGGGGTCACTGATGTAAGGGGGAGTGAATACAATAATGTAAAGGGACACTAATATAAAGGTTCCCCCCTTATATCAGTAACCCACCCCTTACCTTAGGCTGCTTTCACATTGAGGAGTTGGGGGCGTCGGCCGCAATTGGAGCACTTTTAACCCCCGCTAGTGGCCGAAAAAGGTTTAAAAACGGTTAAAATCGCCCCCAAAAAGTGCTGCTGCTGATTTCAATGGGCCCCCCCACGTTTCCTGGGGTCCCCCTTGATGATTGACCACTTTTAATTGGTATTTGCATATATATAAAGCCCTATATGATTTGTATATCTGTCTTCTGTATATATAATACACTCTTCAAATGTACATAGTTTTCCCTTTCATGAATAAGAAAATTATGACGTTATGCTATGGGGCTGGTATGACATTTTTTTCCAGGGCTGGTTTTTATTCCCAGTCCGGCCCTGGTAGCCACCAGTTCTCTGCTCACAGAGCTCCTAAAGATGAACGATCCAAGGTCTTTGATCGCTTTGGTTCTCAGTCTTAGAGCAAGCTAGGGAAAGATGCAGCATCAGACCAGTGCTGCATCCACCTAGGTAAGTATGATTCTTGTTTTTTTTATTATTTAAGTATGATTCTTAAAAAAAAAAAAAAAACTTCTATTTTAATCTGTTTGACTGGCATGAAATGCTACAGAATTCAACGAAGCATCGGAACAAAGCATATCTCTATCTGTTTCAGTTTTGAAAAGTCAATGTAAATAAAACAAACCCTTTTAGTTTTGTCTTTAAATTTTAGTCTACGCTTCTGATCATCGCATTGTGTGCAAGCTGGAATTGATGCACTGTAACTAATTAATTCATAGCTTTATGCTGTGTTTTTATGTTCTTGAGAGGTTGTTAGGTTTTATTTGTAATGTATTGGAATAAATAAATAAATAAATAAAATGTTTAAACAAAAGATCTAGCATGTCTATAAAGGTAGAAAGGTAAAAAGTGAGCACAATGAAGGCATTTTCTCTCTCTCTCTCTCTTTTACAAATTGTGGAATGTATTATGCATAGCTTTGAGGACCTATGCAGTTTTGTGAAAGCGACAAACAATTTCACCTAGCTTTTTGCCAAACAGCATAAAGGAAAATTAAGTAGAACAAGCTCAACTGCAGGGAGGCTTTCCTTAAAATGCTAAATTACAGATCTGAGTTCCGTGCGCATAGAGGAAGAGTGCAATAATTCCATATTTTTTGGGTGAGCTTTCATAGATGTATTTGTCTCTGGTGTTCATCTATGCCGTTCTTCCAATGTAATTATGAAATGTAAAAATAATAACAGCTTACATATGAAAATGGTTAGAATATGAATACACTATTAGTAGTAATGGCTATAATCAGCTGGGAACAGATAATTATTTTTTGGCTTTCTTTGAACCTAAAGCAGTAAAATGTAAGGTCTGCTTATTAGGTTTAGGCCCCCTATTAATGTAATATCTGCCTGATAGTACCCCCCCCCCCCCCAAAAAATATAGAATATATACTTACCTTAACCCCATTTGTTTCATTTCTGGGTGTCACTTTGATGTCGCTGCCAATTTGCTAGGATTCCAAGGGGATGCAAAGCAACCTAAATATCACAAGAAGACACCAGTCCAGTACAAGAGCATCTTTTCATGAGATTTTGACTTCCCTGCATTTTTTCATGATATAGCTGGAATGGATTTTGACTTCATTCATTCCTAGGCACTGCAAGCAGAAAATTATAGTAAGTTAAATATGAAACTAACTTTTTTTTACAGGTACAATTTTGAAGTATAATGCAGGAATTTTTACAGGGAGAGAAGGCAAGCCTAATAAGCAGACCTTCTATTTTACTGCAAGATTAATGCAATACATGGGTGTATCACTTTTTAAAGATCAGCTATTGACTAATAGATTCATCTATGTTTATATGTTAACGGATATATAAAGCGTCAGCCAGCTGAAATATGGACATCATGCTGATTGGTTTGACCTATATGATAGAGATCTTATAGAAATTAAAGTGTTACTTAGAGGTGGGTGCCTCCAGAGCATACATCTGAATGCCAGTGTGCAGTGTGGCATGGTGCTGTTAATACTGTGAAAAGGTTATATTTACTTATTTTTCTTTTCATCCAACATTGCCAAAGCATAGATATTAGAAAAGGCCACATACAAAATGGCATTGTCCATCAAAAATTACTGCTGGCCAGACAGATGGCAGAGGGAAGATAATTAACCCACTGGGAATGATAGTGAAATCTGACAGTTTTTCCTGCTTTCAATATTTTATAACTAATTTTGTCATGAACTATGCAGAAATCTCTGGAAATTCAGGTAGTTTAGCCTACAGATAGACTGTTACAATTCCATTTGGTACATTAGCTCATCACGCAAAGCGTTGCAGTATGACTGTCAGTCGCAAAAAGGGCAATTACGATGGTATAAATATAAGGACCCTTTAACCAGATTTTAGTTTAGTTAAATCAATCACGATCTGATCGGCAATGCATTTTGCACATTTCGTTTTACACGGCAGACACTGACATTGTTACACTGCAAGAAAACCTGGGGCTTATTCAGTAAACAATGCACATAGAAAATTGTAAAGCACAGTTTCTATTGCAGCCAATTACAACTAGAGATGACTGTAAAATTCAGACTAATTTCCATGACTGTGTACCTTGTGCAAACAAAAAGTAATTTATTTTCTAATTTATCCTTCATGTTGTCTTGGTTTATGAAAGTAGACTCTTCTTAGGTGCACTTGGCCATTCTGTATGCCATTCTGTATGCTCACACTTAACCTCAACCATCAAAAGTCACATTTGGTTCAATGCATTGGTCCAGTTCATGATCAAAGTTGTCTGCTACTCTAAGTTTAAAAGCCTCTTCTCTTCTAAAATGTTAAACTGTTGCTCTGGCTAATATTGGGCTTGTCTCCTAAATCTGAATTTGATCTATTGACCTGTAGATCCATCATCAATTGTGACACCCAGTGATGTACACATCAAGCATGATGAACAATGACCTGTCAAAACAAAACATGTTGATCTGTTGACATATCCATTTCTGGTGAAATGTGTAAATTTCCCCAGCCACTGGCTGAATGTGAACAAAGGGACAATAAGAGACCATTCACACAGGGGCAACATGACTTCTAGCATGACTTTGGGAGTCAATTTGGACACAACTTGAGTATAATTCATCAGGCAACTTACAAGGCAACTTCAAGTTGCCTCAAGGACAGTACAAGGCAACTTCAAGTCATCTACAGGACAGGAGGCTTTCCAGTGGCCAATCAAACAACAATCAGCTCTGTGGGAGGGAGGGGGAGGGAGGGGTTTGCCTGGAAAATGTATGTTATCTTCCTGTATTGTTGCTTCAGTTAAGACAGTGATCCGACTTCTGAGGCGACTTCCATTGAAATCAATGGGTACAAGTTGGATTGAAGTAGTACAGGAACCTTTTCTGAAGTTGGAGCGACTTCAGTAGTGTACATTAAGACGGTTCCTATTCACTTCCATACATTTTCTCGACTGCGCGACTTGGGTCAACTTGGGGTGACTTGAAGTCGGATGCCAGGTCGCCCCAGTGTGAACCAGCTCTTATCTTGGTCCAACTGTTCTAAAAACATACTTGTGGAAAAATTTGACAAAACCCCATTGATCTTTCAAAATGAGGATCCAAAACATGGTTACCCAGACCTTTTCAATCATTCGGACTGTGAGTGTTAATTTGCCTGCCAGGCTGACATCTACTCATCAAAGCATTTTTATATTTGCATAAATTCTCTAAAAAGCCAGCCTACTGTGTTCAGAGCTATGATCTGCCTGCATTGCACTGAGAAACACAGAGACCTAGTGATTGAAATTTACTGTCACGACACCCGAAATTTACCGACACAGCCATGTTTTTACTGGCATTTCACAAAAGTTACTAAATTACATTTTTAGGTGCAAATTTCAGTATTTAGGCTACAAACAAGTACGTTAGGCAAATAGCAATGTGATTTAAGTTAGATATTAATTAAAGGTAAAAAAACATATTTTTGTTTTTTTAGATATAATAAGGGCAAATTATTTAGTCACATCACCCCCTGCCTACGCCCCCCTCTGCCACCAACACACCCCTGCCTTCATCCCTCTCTGCGGTGCCACAATCTCCCCCTGTCTCCAATCACTCTCTGCCTCCAATCTCCCCGTGCCTCCATCGTTCCCTGCCTCCATCCCCCTCTGCAGTGCCACCAACAACCCCTGTCTCCATCCCCACCCTCTGCTGTGCCAGCATTCGCCTCTGTGGGGCCACCTACACCCCCTTCCTCCAATCACACCCTGCCACAAACACCCCCTGCCTCCAATCTCCCCCTGCCTCCATTGCCCCCTGCCTCCATCCCCCTCTGCGGTGCCACTGCAGCCACCATCACCCCCTGCCTCCAATAACCCCCTGCCTCCAATCTTCATGCACAGTTCCAAGCTGAACCTATTTTTACTGGAACAGACATTTACGAACTGTCTGTAAAAATATGTATGGATGGCAACACTGTATACATTGAAGTTGACTTTTTAATTATAAGTAAATAATTATTAGAAGAATAAAATTCCTTTTAAAGGCCAACAATTATTTCTCAAAAACTGAATTAATTTTGAGGTGACTGTCCAAGGAATGCAAAATTAGGAGAGAAAAAATTTCCTCTTTTTTGTTTTTTTTTAAAGTGTATTTTTGTGCGTGAACTCACGAGAGAGGAGCCGGACTGCAGGAGTTGGGAGTAGGCAGACCCTCCCCCCGGAGGCAATCACCATCCTTCTCCATGCCCCTGGTGGCAATGGTGGGTGTGAGGGGGGGCCTCCCACTCACCCCGCCCTACCTGCTCCTCTTGGGAGCCCAACGGGACCCCAACGGGGCAGAGGCACTCCCCCTATGAGGGAGTGAGGGGGCCTAGCCCACCCAGCCAGCCCCGTAGGTCCTTCGCCTCTCTTTTATTTTAGGAGACCGCATGGCCAAAGTGCGTGTGGGTTAAACCAATTTTGTGTGCGTGCAAGTGTGGTGGTTTTTGTGGGGGGGAGGGGGCGTACTAAGCACAGGCGTACCTTGCATAGCACACCCACCGGGAGCCGGGCTGAGACCACCAAACTCAATTCACATGTAGCCGAGACCGGGATCCGAACCCTTGGCTGCAGAGGTGAACGGCTTGTCAGCGCAGTGCCAATCACGTTGAGCCACCAC
This sequence comes from Rana kukunoris, assembly GCA_029574335.1. Lineage (NCBI taxonomy): Eukaryota > Metazoa > Chordata > Amphibia > Anura > Ranidae > Rana > Rana kukunoris. Next base: position 24,385 of record JAJQKJ010001066.1, on the reverse strand, counting down.
AGCTCCGAATAATTTTCCTCTTGCACCTGTATATATTGTACTAGACTTTGCCAGTATATATTGTACTAGACTTATATAGCGCTGTCAATTTACGCAGCGCTTTACATATAGAATGTACATTCACATCAGTCCCTACCCTCAAGAAGCTTACAATCTAAGGTCCCTAACTCACATTCATATACCAGAGCCAATTTTAGGTAGAAGTCAATTAACCTACCAGCATGTCTTTGGAGTGTGGGAGGGAACCAGAGTACCTGGAGGAAACCCACACAGGCACAGGGAGAACATGCAAACTTCAGGCAACCCTTTTTTACTGCTAGGTGAGAGTGCTACTCACTACACCACTGTGCTGCCCAAATATATCTATAATCAATGCATAAAAGTGTTTAAAAAAGCACTTGGTGATTTTTTTTTTAGAAAATATACTTACCTTACCTCCAGCTTACAGCCATGGCACGTAGAAGAATATGATGTCATGACCCTTCTGAGTCTTATGAGAAGATGCTCTTGCACTGTGCTGGAATTTGCAAGATTTGAGATACTCAGCATTCCCAGGATCTCACTGGAAGATAGCAATGTCACCATCTCTGGAGTAAAATGTATTTTATTGTGTGGTTGTAGGGTAGGAGTGCCTTTTACTGTGAACTCTTCTGTAAGTTTTTATAATTTTTTCCTCTGAGTTAAAGTGCACATGGGCCCAGACAATAGACATTAAAGTATTTACATATAACTAGCAAGTGGTAAAAGAGCTTTAAAATAAGCTACCCCTGACTGCTTGGAAACATCCCTTGTAATAGAAACACGCATGACAGATCCTCTTCATTGAGAGACCTGGGGTCAAAAAGACTTTTAAAAACAAAACTTTTTTTTTTAAATTGAACTAAACAAAAAAATCCTGTCCATCTGCCCAAGGACAGGAAGTAATGCTGGAGGTCGTCCTTAAAGGGTATAGATCCCTTGATAATCAGCTCCAGGAACTTGCACAAGACAAGCGGCAGCATGAGGCATGAGTCTTACTGATTAGATGAGGCATCACAAGAATTGATGGCCAAAATAATAAAACCTATTTTTCTATGTACAGTTTACCAGGTCTTTTTTTCCAGTTTGGCATGCATGTTCAACTTTTTGGAAGAAAATTGAAGGAAAATACAACATATTGGTTTCACATTTTGACACTGTTTTGCAGTAAGGCCCCTTTTAAACATGCGGACCGCATGTCCGCTTTTTCATCCATCTGTTTAAAAATGAAAAAGGGACATACATTGGTCCCAATGAGATTGCGGGTGTCAGCGGATAAACGTCCGCCTCCGCAAAGATCCGATTTTGCAGACGGAAGAAAACCCTATTTTTTCTTCTGTCTGCAGAGCGGATCTGATGAACACGGACATACGAGTGGAGAAAAAACAGGGCGGTCCCTGCACAGTGTGTGGGGACCGCCCTGTCATCCGCCAGCTCAGCGGGGATAAACGGAGTGATCCCCGCTGGGCAAGCGGAGCATACGAAGGCGGATCATTACTGATCTGCCCCATGTAAAAGGGGCCTAAGTCTGTTATCTTGTGAATGTTCCAGCAAACAGGCTGCCAAATGTCAAATAAGAGGAAATGGCATACAGATTTAAAGTAGTTGCAAACCTTAGACATGAAATATGAACAAGAAACATTCCTCTATAGTATGTGCTTTTCTCAATCCAGAGCACTAATGCCCCGTACACACAATCGGAATTTCCGATGGCCTAAAATCCAATGGAATTTTTTGCCGGAATTCCATTCAAGTTGTCTTGCATACACACTGTCAGACCAAATTCCGACCATCCAAAACGCAGTGACATAAAACACTACAACGAGCCGAGAAAAATTAAGTTAAATGCTTCCGAGAATGCATCGACTGAATTCTAAAATATGCATGGATTTTTTCTCCGTCGGAGTTGCACACAGACGATAGGAATTTCCTATTTTTTTTTTTTTCCATCACAAAAAAATAATCCATGTTCTATTTCTAAACATTGACGGAAAAAGTCAGATGGGGCCCACACATGATCGGAATTTCCGGGACCTTGCTGGGAGATGGACGCCTGAGCTCTGTGCTCCTGCCACCTCGGACCAAATCTAACAATTAGCGGAGATACCGGACCCTCACTCTTATCCTAAAGATGGGTACTGCTTCCAGACAGTCATCGGCCTCACGTTCCCGATCACCGAGGGAACAGAACGACGCCATGGGCCAACATATCCCTGAGATGTTCCGTACAGGCAGGAATAACATGGCGGCTTCCCGCCAAGGATTCTCTCAGGGAAACCATCAGGCACAATCCGCTGTGCAGCCAGCGATAATCCTAACGGCAACTCACACCGCTCCCCCCGAGCCCTCTGGGGGTCAACGGGACGGTGCACAACCCTCTTCTCAACAACACATAAGCCTCCAGGACCTCAGGGCTGTGGCGGCGGACATTAAAGACACCTTGTCAGCCGCCATAGCGGAGTTAAGGATTGACGTCCGCGCACTGAACGATCGTGTCTCGACTACAGAGAGGGTCCTAGACGATCATGACCGGGTTCTCCAGAGGTCCACTAAAAAAATTGATGAACATACCTTGCAGCTCCGTGAGGTGAATCGCCACCTGGAGGACCTGGAGAACCGCAGCCGACGCCATAACCTTCGCGTGCGGGGTATGCCTGAGGGTATTGAAGGAGAGCGGATGCCTCAGGCAGTGGTGAGCCTCTTCAATTACGTGCTCGGCAGACCTCCTGCCACGTCCATCGCATTAGAACGGATACACCGCGCCCTGCGTCCCCGCGGTAGAGATACGGATCCGCCAAGGGACATTGTGTGCTGCCTGGTGGACTTTACTCTGAAAGAGGAGATTCTACTGCAGGCACGGGGAAAACGTCTCTCACATGATGGCACCCCTGTTCAAATCTTCCAGGATCTATCGGGCATCACTCTCCAACACCGCAGGGACCTCAAACCGCTTCTGGATGTGCTCCGCTCCAGGGACATTCGATACAAGTGGAAGTTTCCATTCTGCCTTACAGCATCTCACCTGGGACGCACTGCCTCCCTCAAGGTGCCGGAGGACCTGCCACACTTTTGTGAGACTCTGGGATTGCCTCTGATATCGGTCCCCGAGTGGTATGCTGTTTACCGCCGATCAGTAGGCAGATGGGGGAAATCGCCGGAAGAACGGATGGAGACCCAAACCACCAGAACCCGCCGGAGGCGGTCGCCGTCAGGGACCAGGAACCCCCCCAGTGTCAACACCCCGCGAGGAGACCGTGATTCTCCAGCTCCCCCCGGGGCTAGGAGAGCGGCTCTATTAATGCAGTTACCTCCTGCTGGGCGTGTGGTGGTTCACTGTTATGTTTCATGAAGCCTTTTTGAACTTTCCTTTTTACTAGTTTTATTTGCAACCCAATCAGGTTCTGATCCGTTTCTGTTTTGAGGACTCAATACCTCTCGATGTGAAGACCTGACTGTGTCTGTTTAGGCTTTGGCGGCACATCTACTGTCCCCGGCTTCTCTTCCGGCAAAGTGCCATAGCTTAATCTGTTTTTACTACAACTCCCGAGATACCATGCGGCTGGAAGTCACGTGCGCCAGATAGGAAGAAGTCCTCACGTCATGACGTCCGGCAGCCGAAGAGGAGTCGGATTGTGTATTTGTCCCGGTCTACTCAGCCTCACACCTGCTGCCGCTACTGCCTCGCTGACTATTTCAATCCGGGAGATGGGGTTCTCTGACTGCTCCTCTGCCTGGTCAACTATGGCCCGATGGGACAAAGTGGAAATTCAGGCTTTTAAACGAATCCTCGAGCATGTGTGCTTGTTAACTTTTGTTTTATTTTTGTTATATATTTGATTGTTGGGTCACGCCCATACAGGTCAGAGTATGCCTAGGTAAGATGTATGTCCTGTCTGTGCATGGAGCCCTGCACCCCCCATCTCATGCTGTTTATACACCCCGGGGCCGGGGTGTAGACCTATGGACTACTGTAAGTGAGATGGGGGTTGCATTGCTCAAACGTTATAATGATGTTGTGATTTAGACAAAGAAAAATGGATAGCCGCACTCCAAAACCTGATGGGTGGTCTTTTATTCAATAGACAGCATGTACAAAAATAGGGTCACAGCAGTAGAAACAAGGAACAGCCGACGCGTTTCGCACTGGATCAGTGCTTATTCATTAAGCCATGAATAAGCACTGATCCAGTGCGAAACGCGTCAGCTGTTCCTTGTTTCTACTGCTGTGACCCTATTTTTGTACATGCTGTCTATTGAATAAAAGACCACCCATCAGGTTTGGAGTGCGGCTATCCATTTTTCTTTGTCTTCATTTTGCTTAGTGCACCGCCAGTACCCTCGGTATCCTGCACCACCTGTAACCATTTAGTGATCCCACCTGGAGCGGTGACTCCTTTCTCTCTGATGTTGTGATTTAGCTGTAGGGGATTACCGCACGCTATTTTGGCTCGTATGCAGGGTATCTCTTTAAACCCCGGCGCGCCAGGCTCCGGTGCAACGGGTCGGACGGAACACGTCTTCTTCCCCAAGCTGATATAATGCCAAGGCTATCTGCTGTCTGGTGGAGCTGATGGTATTGGTGGCACATTGTGGCAGTCAGCTCCACCGGTGCAGGGGCCTCATTTCAAGGTGGCTGCCCCCCACCCTTGACATATCCTGAGGCCATACCTCTCCAGGTTACTTCAACTTTGACCCGTGAGGTTTGTTCCGAGGTGGCTCATCAGTATATGTTTATATCTTTTAGTGTATTTGCTCTTGGGCAGGGCCCTGTCCAACCCCCACACGGCTGCTCACGGTGGTGGTTGCGCACTGTCTGAGCGCGGGTGCCCCGTGGGCTCCGTATTTTTCCGATTTGTAAATACTTAGGTAAGTGGACATAGTCCCGCTACCTAATCGGTGTTCTTTCTATAGGTAGTATTGTGCTACTGTTTTGCCTTTGCATACTTACTGGCCCCCCCCCTGTCACCCACCCCGTCCTGTGACCCATCCCGCCCCACCTCCTCCTCCCCATGCCTCTTTGCTCCCTCGACCATGACTGACGGGCCATCTCCTACCATGTCTTCTCCCCACCGAACTACGGGTCGCACAGAGCTTAAACTCCTCTCTCTTAACGCCCGCGGCCTGAATACCCCAGAAAAACGTTCACGTCTTCTGTACACGCTCCGTAGAGACAAGCCCCATATTGTACTCCTTCAAGAGACTCACTTTCGCACTGACTCTATTCCCAAGCTACATGATAGCTATTTCCCCACTGTCCACCATGCCTCTAACGATGAGGCAAAATCGAAAGGGGTATCTATTCTATTTTCAAAACACTGCCCATTCCAGGTCTCCGATGTCCAAAAAGACAGGTTAGGCAGATTTATCTTTGTCAAAGGTACACTACACGGCAGATCGTTCACGATTGCGAATGTTTATGCTCCCAACTCGCGCCAGATTTCCTTTTTTCGAGATACGCTCTATCAATTGACCGCCTTTAAACTTGGAACATTGATAGTAGGAGGGGACTTCAATGTCCCCCTTTCGCCCTCAGTAGACACGTCCAATGGATCGTCATGCCTATCTTATAGTGCATTACGCGCCATTAAAACCCAACTCAGTACACTTACTCTGCACGACGCATGGCGCACACTCAACCCGAAGGTGAAAGACTACACCTTTTTTTCTCCCTTACACAACAAATATTCCAGGATAGATCACTTCTTCCTCTCGCAATCTGACCTTACCTTCCTCTCAGGGGCAACGATAGAACCTATGACACTGTCCGACCACCACCCCATTACCATGTCCCTGGTTCTTCCCGATCATTGCACCAAATCCCCGATCTGGAGAACTGACGATTCTCTCCTGCTTGACCCGGAAAACTTCCGAATGCTCTCGGATCGTCTTTCCCAATATTTTGCCGAAAACTATGCCGATGTTACCTCCCCAGTCACCCTCTGGGCGGCCCACAAATGTGTAATCCGGGGTGAACTAATCTCATTAACAGCCAAACGTAATAAACTAAGAAAGGCTAGGCTATCTAAACTGTCCGACCAGATTAAACGGCTTGAGAGTGCCCATAAACTTACTTTGGCCACCCAAACGTACTCCGCCCTCTTGAAAGCTAGGGAAGAACTGCTGGAGGTTCTCCAAGTAACCTTAAAATGTAATTTTGCCTTTACTCACAAATTATTCTATGAGTTCGGAAATAAAGCTGGGAAGCTGTTGGCGTCGGCCCTGCAAAAGAAAAAAGCTAGTTACAATATCCATTCCATTACTCCTCCGTCGGGGACACCCATCACCAGAACTGACCGCATTGCCCGAGAGTTTGTAAATTATTTCTCAAATTTATATAACTTGCCCAAACCAACGGGTCTTGTAACCCCCCAGGATCGCCAGACAGCCCTGGAGGAATTCCTCACCAAATATGGCCAATCCCCAGTCCCCCCAGATGAATTATCGCACTTAGGTTCAGCAATTACATCAGATAAGGTCTTACTTGCCCTAAAACAGCTGAAAACAGGGAAGAGCCCAGGCCCGGACGGCCTACCGGCCGGCTATTGTAAGGCCTTCACCTCCACACTGCTTCCTAGATTCATAAATGCCTTTAACGCTCTCTCCTCTACGCCCAACCCGAACCGAGATCTCCTGGAAGCCCACATAACGTTGATCCCTAAACCGGGTAAGCACACTAATCTAGTTTCTAACTACCGCCCCATCTCCCTGCTGAACGTCGACGTTAAGCTTTACGCTAAAATTATAGCTAACAGACTGCTACCTTTCCTTCCCAAATTTGTATCATCCGATCAGGTTGGATTTGTCCCGGGCAGGGAAGCTTGGGACAACACCATAAAGGCTATCAACATACACCATTGGCTGACGACATCAAACACTAAGGGATTTTTCCTATCGTTGGACGCGGAGAAGGCGTTCAACAGGGTGGCTTGGGACTATATGTCCACGGCTCTACTCAAGCTTGGCCTCCCGAGTCGCCTCATACAAATGGTTCTGGCGCTGTACTCCGCCCCCACCGCGCGGATCAGGGTGAATGGTCGACTGTCGGACGCCTTCTCCATTGCCAATGGTACCAGACAGGGTTGCCCGCTTTCCCCCATCATCTTCGTACTTACCCTGGAACCCTTCCTTCGTAGGCTGCGTGACAACTCAGACATAAAGGGCGTCGCCATTAACCGGAAATTATGCAAAGTTGCGGCGTACACGGACGACGTTTTATTGTTCCTAAGGGACCCAATTACTACTATACCCAATCTCCTGAAGGATTTTGGTCTCTTTAACCGGCTGTCCAACCTGAAAATCAATTTCCATAAGTCGACTGCGCTGAACGTGTCCCTCCCCAGCTTTACGGTGTCTTTATGTCAACAGAATTTTCCCTTTCGTTGGGAATCTAAGGCGGTCTCGTATCTGGGTATCAAACTCCCTTCGATGCTCAATGACCTATATGCGCACAATTTTCTGCCTGCGCTCCAGACCATTCGAGATGACCTAAATGCCTGGCACAAAGGACGTTTCTCGTGGTTTGGCAGGGCGGCGATTTTAAAAATGAACATTTTACCCAGGCTATTATACCTGATGCAAGCCGTCCCGATAAAGCTCCCTCCAGCATATTTTACATCCCTCAAGAGCATTTGCAGGTCATTCCTATGGGCGGGTCACCCCCCTCGGCTGAGTTGGAACAGACTGGTTCTCCCAAAGCTGAAGGGTGGAATGGGACTACCGGACCTCTCCATATACCATAAGGCCTGCCAGCTTACTAGGATTGTTGATTGGCACAGACACAGATGTAACAAAGATTGGGTCGACATTGAAAATTCTTTTGTCAAATTTCCGATAGCGCACACCCCCTGGATCAGTGTCAACTCGGTTCCAAAGACGTGTACGGAACACCCCTTAATTGGCCCCACTCTTTCCACTTTCAGAGTTGCCTGCCGTGCTTTAGACTTAGTCCCTTCCCCAGGGCCTATGACACCCATCACCCAAAATCCAGATTTCCCCCCTGACATAGCTACACTGTGTGGGTCTGCATCCTCTGATGACAAGCCCGTTAGGGTGAGACAATTTTTCAAGGCGGGTACCCTGTTATCCCATGCTGAGATGTCCTCTAAATTCCCGAACCTGCACGTACCCTTCTTCAAATTTCTACAGATCAGGCACTTTTTTCAGACTACCCCGGTACTCTCCAGTTGGTATAGGGACCTCACCCCCTTCGAGATTTTGTGCAATGACTCGGGCCCTCAGACTCATCTGATCGCAATACTCCACTCACTTCTTCTGACCAAGGCGGTTCCAAATGACAAGATCCATTGTGTGTGGGAGTCGGATTTGTCACTTTCCCTCTCCCCTGTAGATTGGGAGCAAATCTGGGAACACACCCACAAGGGATCCATTAATGTTTCCGCTCAGGAGAACAGATTCAAGTTGTACTCAAGGTGGTACCGGGTGCCCGAAAGGCTACATAAAATTTTCCCTAGCATCCCCCTACGTGCTGGAGATGCAACGCGGCAGCCGGCTCTCTTCTGCACGTGTGGTGGGACTGCTCTTTGATTCAACCTTTTTGGGCGAGGGTGCATGATCTCATCTCACGGATCACCACCTACACCCCTGACTTCACCCCGGCCCAGTACCTCCTACACCACACCTCACTCCCTAGGAAGTCATACTACAAATCCCTTACCTTACACCTCATCAATGCAGCCACCCAATGCATCCCCCTACACTGGAAGACCACCACTCCCCCTACTGTAGCTGAATGGGTTAAAAGAGAAAATAAAATAGAGGACATGGAAAGAATAATCCACCAGTCGAAAGATACGCATGACAAATTCAGGACCACCTGGGCCTGTTGGACACACTATAGGGAATCCTTGGGATCTGCTGGCCCTGACACTCCGGCCGTGGATACTGACAGTGACGTTTAAGGTACTCTAGTTGCCCGCTCCCGACACTTCCGATTTCACCTGTGTGTCCCCGTTCCCCCCACCCTTACCCTCCCTCTTGACAATGCCCAGTAAGGGGTCCGCTCGTACTCAAGTTGTTGTATTTGACTAATAGCGGTAACCTTCGATTTAGCCTGCGACGCGGCCTGATGCCGCGGCAAGAATTCCATCCTTGGGTCGTTTGCCTTGCCTTTCCATCCCTATGTAGTTTGGCTGCCATGAGGAACCCTACATAGGGCGGGAAGGCCGAGAAATACTTTGTGGACCCTCTGGTATATGATCATCCGGCTAACGCCTTGTAAATTTTCCCCGCTCGTAGTAGAGTTCTCACCTGGGTTGTCCCGGTTGGGATAGCATTTCAGACGAAGACTGTTGGCTCCCTCAGTCTTGAGATTTGTTACTTATACCCGGTACACGTTTATCCGAGTTATGAAGGTTTTTCGCTCTATTGTGTAATCATTCCACGCGCTCAGGAGACATTCTGCTTACATGTTCTCGTTTTCACTATGTTTTATGCCTGTTGCCTATACTGCATCCAAGGCTGTCGATGTGATGTATAATACTTGAATGCTGGATACGTATGTTCTATGTTCCGGAGACCTTGAATGTATTGACTCTGTAATGTGAAATCTTTAATAAAATGTTTTAAAAAAAAAAAAAAATGATCGGAATTTCCGATGAAAAATGTCCACCTGACTTTTTTCATCAGAAATTCAGATCGTGTGTACGCGGCATAAGTGTCATTACTGTCTTCTACTGGGATTTTTGGATTTGTGACGTCCTATTTGGCCATTTATTTTATAGCATCACAATTTTTAATGTATTTTATTATGTACAATGTTGACATTAAATAAATGTGTGAGGATTTTACACTATGAGGCTTTTTTCTCTCTATATATCGCACACCTGCACTTTTTGATCCTATTTTTATTTATTTTTTACAAACTTTTATTAAAGACGTAAATGATGGTACAAAACCAAATGATTAAGGCAAACAGAAAAATACGGATTAAGGCAAAAAAGAAGTCAGTACAAATATACACATCAACATATCATTTTAAAGGTGTAAATAGTTATTCTACAAAGTAGTAAGGTTAAAGGTTGTGGTAACAGTGACAAAAACAGAAGTCAAACAGTCTCAACTAGAATATGAACATCGAGGGGGAACTAGACTGGGTTAAAGAACATGGGGGAATGCTCCAACCAGGGGGACCATTTGTTATTGTAAATGTGCAAGGTGTTTTGTAGTGTGTGGAAGATTTTTTCCATTAAGCTTATCTCATTGATTCTGGATTTAAGTGGGGCTCAGGAAATCGTAATTGACTTCCAATGGAAGGCTATCAACCAATTTATGGGACACAGATTGTGTGAATCAATCTCTGATGGGTTGAGGATAGACCGATGATTGGGGAAAAAAGGAGGCAGTTTTGTAGTGTTAAGGTAATGGAACTGTCAGAGATCTTGGAGGCAAATTTCTCAGCCTGTAACCAAATGCCCCTGACCTTCTCGCAATACCAAAAAATGTGGGGGAACGAACCTAAGGAGTTGCATTCTCTGAAACAAGAAGGGGAAGACAAAGGGAAAATCTTGTGGAGTTTAATTGGGGTATAATACCATCTTGTAAATAGTTTTAGGGCACTTTTTGATCCTAGAGCACTTTAGTCACCATTAGTCACCATTGGAGGTAACCCTCACCAGCGCGATTAACCAGAGGATATTGCAGGGGATTAGGTTCCCCTAAAGGCCTACAAACACAGTAAACTTCTCTTGCTATATGGTTTAGAAGTCCAACATATCTAGTGAGTGTGGAGTATTACCAGTCCCCCGCAAGGTGGATGTACAGACACCATTGGAGTACGGAGCACAACAACACTTTTTAGACTTTAAATTGCACTTCCATCACATTATGCACTATATATGTCACTTTAATTTTTCAATAATTTTTTAATTGATTTTTTAAAATTGACTTATTATTGATTTATTTGATGATATTCACTATTAAGACTTTGGTATGCTGTCATTCATGTATGCACTTTATATGCTGTTTTTAAAGTTTATTGACAGTATCAATTTTTTTATTTTTTATTCAATTGATCTGTTTAGTACAATTTGGTTTATGGTTTAGTTATAGACACAGAATATTACAGCACAGGTATTTAGCACTATAACAGGCATGTGAGGCACTGTCTATTGCCAAGGTGTGAGTGTCCAACATTTATAGTATAAATTATGGGCCTTGAACAGATATAGGTGTAGTGCTCCCACCATAGGGGCCACTGGATTTTTTTCCCAAACTCTTTCCTATTAACCACTTAAGAACCGCCTCACACCGATATACGTCAGCAGAATGGCACAGCTGGGCACAAGCACGTACAGGTAAAAGGCACTTGCTGTTTTTTTTTGTTGAAAATATACTTACCTTAACTCCAGCCATGGCACGTAGAATAATATTATGTCATGACCCTTCTGAGTCTTATGAGAAGATGCTCTTGCACTGTGCTGGAATTTGCAAGATTTGAGATACTCATCATTCCCAGGATCTTGCTGGAAGATAGCAATGTCACCATCTCTGGAGTAGAATATATTTTATTGTGTGGCTGTAGGATAGGAGTGCCTTTTACTGTGAACTCTTCTGTAAGTTTTTATTATTTTTCCCCTGAGTTAAAGTGCACATGTGCCCAGACAATAGACATTAAAGTATTTACATATTACTAGCAATTGGTAAAAGAGCTTTAAAATAAGCTACCCCTGACTGCTTGGACTGCTTACACTAATTCATTCTCAAAGTTCTCAAAAAAACTACACAGTTGGGTCTAAGTCCATTTCTTACAGCTTAGAAATGCCTGCTGTGGGCCAGATTCTCAGCGGCGCTACGACGGAGTATCTCAGATACCCCGTCGTACCGCCGTTTTTTTTGCCTTGTATCTATGCGAGTGATGCTTAGCATCACTTTGGCATAGATACGCTTCAACATCCGACAAGTGTAATACCATTACACTTGCGGATCATAGTTGTAATGACAACTCCGGCCACTAGGTGGCCTTTACGTTGTTTTCTCATTTGCATATGCAAATGAGGCTAGTACGGCGATTCCTGATCGCTTTTACGCCGCCCCGTCGTCGCGTACGTCGTTTTCGTTCGCGTAAGGTTACCCCTGCTTCTGAGGAGTAACCTTACGAAGTTCCGTTGGATGCCGTCGGGTGCCGTCGGATGCCATGTTAAGTATGGCGTCGGGTCAGCGTCGGCTTTTTTCCGTCGCTTACGTCGTTTTACTAACTCGTTCGCGAATAGGGCATTGCGTAAGTGACGATCACGTCGTTTCAACGACGCTTTCCGACGTGAGCTGGGGCATGCGCACTGGGCTTTTTCCCCGGCCCGCGCATGCGCAGTTCGTTCGACGCGGGGGCACGCTTAATTTAAATACAAGTCGCCGTATTTGAATTACGCGGGCTTACGCTGGGCCATTTTCGCTACGCCAACGCAAACTACGGAGCAAATGGTTAGAGAATACGGCACTTGCTCTAGTACGATGCGGCGGCGTAGTGTAAATGGCTTACGATACGCCAGCAAATTTCTATGAGAATCTGGCCCTGTGTGTTTACATTAGAAGGCTAGAAGCCTGTCAAGATTCTGCTGCCTTCTGTGCCTGTGTGATGAATTTCTCCACAATGCCTATAGCAAGAGGTGAATGGACTTGTTTTAAAGTTCTTGTTGTGCTCGCTCAGAATAAACAATATTTTTTTGGTGTAAATAATTTAGGCACTGGCTCAATTTAAATACACTCAAGCCAGCCTAAAAATATACAAAAAATAGTGAAGTCCCTGGCCTTCTTTCACTATCACAGTGCTATGGAATTCCCAGACTCTTAATAACTTAGTAGTAAAATTAAATTATCACACATATAAAATTCAGCAGCTGCTTTAAAAGCAATAAATGCACATACATAAAACAAAGATAGTAAAACAACAAGTCTTTTCAAGTCTTGTAATTTACTAAAGCAGCGCTAATTGGAACTCCTCTAAATGTGACCAATCTTTCTTATAATAGTTCATAAGAGGTATGGAAGAAAAAAGATGTGTCAGAGTCCAGATAAACCCACAAGTGCTTCTAGACTACGAGGTGCTCTTCACTGCAAGTAGCTTCCACCATGTGTCACACACTCCCTTTTGGGTTTATACTCAGCAAAAGGTTGAGTTTAGAAGGCACTGACAAACAGTGTATTCAATCGTCTCTCATATCTAGACTGTAATCGATCCCCCAGAAAGGCTCTCTCAATCTCCTCAGATGCCCTGTATCCCGGGCTGGCAGTCCCCTCCGCTCCCTGCAGCAGTCACCTATTACCCTTCTGTGCATGCTCCCACATCCGCACGCTCGCCTCCCCCAGCTGCTGTGCTGAGGCTAGTTCTCAAAAAAAATGACACAGTTGGGTCTAATGCCACGTACAGACGATCATTTGTTGTGATGAAAATAACCGTGTGTGGGCAAAACGTCGTTTTATGTCTTCAAAAAAACGACCAAAAAAAAATTCGAACATGCTTGAATTTTTTGTGTCGTTATTCAAAACGTCTTTTTTTGTGTCATAAAAAGTGATGGTGTGTGGGCAAAACGATGTTGAAAACTACGTTTTTAAAGCCGCGCATGCTCAGAGGCAAGTTATGAGACGGAGCTTCAATGGAACAGAGTGCCGTCGAAAGTGGTGTACGTCACCACACTTTACTAGAGCATTTTGGAAAAACGATGGTGTGTATGCAACGTCGTTTTGGAAAATGAAGTTTGAAAAACGTCATTTTGTTTCATCACTTGAAACGTCGTTTTTTTTCCTCACAAAAAATGATCGTGTGTACGCGGCATTAGTCTATTTCTTACAGCTTAGAAATGCCTGCTGTGTGTTTACATTAGAAGGCTAGAAGCCCGTCAAGATTCGACTGTCTTCTGTGCCTGTGTGATGAATTTCTCCACAATGCCTATAGCAACAGAGGTGAATGGACTTGTTTTAAAGTTCTTGTAGTGCTTGCTCAGAAAATATATAAAAATATATTTTAAGTGGATTTAGTAGTCAAAAAAGAGGGAAAATAAGTCCTAAAGCACGAATTAAAAAAAAAAAAAAGTATGAAATAAATATTTGGAAGCTGTGATTATTTCTGCAGAAATGACTCACAGGGAGCGCACACTTTTGCACTGTGTTCTATTTTTTCCAGTCTGGTAAATTCTGAAAATAAATATTAACTGTGCATTCAAATTTGCAGAAACATTGTTGATGTTTTTCCCTGCAGAGGTTGTGTTTATTTCTTTTCACTATAAAAAAATCAAAAAAACTTAATTTGACCGGGTGGCAGAAATGCAGACATGTACATATGTTGTATGCATAATAATCATTGCCATTACACCTGCTGTAGAAGATTCAGATTTAACGAGAGGTATCGAGTTGGTGAATCTGACCAAATCCTACAGGACATCCTCTGTGAAGTCACCCTGAGCATATACAGTTGCTATGGCAAAGGGCTAAATCTTCCTTCAATGTCATCAGCTCCCAGCAGTTACCAAAAATAATTTCCGCAAAGCACATAAAACATGTAGTGAGTGAGTGTGACAATAGTTTCTGAAAGTTTGAGTCAAATGAACAGGCCATCTGCTATGACACAGACAGCTGGAAGGTGGAAGCTTCTAAGGAGCTGCTGGGACTGGGAGGACAATGGTTCTATTTAACCATCTCCATCCTTCTTTTCTAGCATAGCCCAGGCACCGATTCACAAACGATGCACATGATTTTTTTGGGAACCCAGAGTCATTTTCTTTCAGTTTTGCTTGGTTTGCTCCAGTTTGGAATACCTGGAGCAGTTTGAGTGCAGTCAGACAGAGATAGTTCTGCAATTTTGTGTAATGAGACGCATCAAATAGTACATGGCTGCATTAATAAGCAAGCAGGTGTTGGATGTCATTCTTCTGAAGTCATAGAACAGGCTCAGATTGGGAGATCTAACAAGTCCGGTACATATGCTAGTAATGCTGCTGGAACCTGAAGGCCAAACAAATTTTTTTTAAAATGTCATAATGTATCCAAATGTCAATTAAAAAATATATCGCAATGAAAGATGAAAACCGTACATTTACAATGCCTCAGGGGAAAGTATTAGGAACATTAAGGGGCTTCTAATGACAGTCTATTGGCATACATTGCTATACAGCATAAAAAAAATTGCTGATCAACTTCTCCAAATGCATTGTGATCTAGTGGCTACAAACAGGGCCGCCATCAGGGGGGTACCGGCAGTACACCTGTAAGGGGCTCTTTCTTTATTTTTTTTATTATTATTTTATTTAATTTGCAGCGGAAGCCCCTCCCAGCATCTCGATATGCGGCTACTCGCACCATTCTCTCAATTCGCGCCCTAGCGCTTCTCAACTTGCGACACTCCCTCCGCTTCACAACTTGTGTCACCCCCCGCTTCTCAACTTGCAGCATTGCAGCATCACCCCCCTGGTTCTGTGTAAGGGGCCCCAAAATTCCTATTGGCTGCCCTGGCTACAAAACTCTGAGACACTTATTTGATAAGTTTGACAGCCACGCAATTAGCATCTTCATGGCAGGAAGTCAGCACTGGCTGCTAATATCCTTCTGAATCAGCCTGATTCATTTTTATGAAGGTCAGTAGGTCATCTGAGTCGGTGGAGAGGCGCACCCTGTGATCGGTTACAAAGCCTCCAGCAGCACAAAATATGCGTTCCGAAAGAACACTGGATGCAGGAAAGGCCAGTAGCTCAATTGCATACTGTGCAAGCTCTGGCCAGTGATCCATCTTTAAGACCCAGTTAGCCAGAGGATTTTTGGTGGGAAAGGTGTCCAAGTCTGATCTTGCTCCTATGTATTCGGGCACCATGTAAAACAGACGCTGGCGATGGTTGCTGGAAACGGTCAGACCTTGGGGCTGCGGACTAAAAACGGCCACCTTCTCCACCGCTCCTTCTGTGAATAACCGAAGCCTCAGCAACACGTTGTCCAGGACCAGGATTTTTTAACCTCCCAGTCTCTGGGAACGCGATGCACAGACCTTTCTGCAAGGCCTTCCAAAGATGTTTCATCTTCTGCTCCTTCTGCGCTGGCAAGATAAGGTCCGCAACCTTACTCTTGTAACATGGATCAAGGAGTCTTGCCAGACAGTAATAATCCCTCTCCTTGATAGCACGAATGCAAGGATTCTTCCGCAGGCTTTGCAGGATCAGGGAGGCCATACAGCGTAGGTTTGCTGAGGCATTCAGTGCGGAGTCCTCTGGGTCACTGAGGATGGCAGGACCCGCAGCCACCTCGTCCCAGCCACATACAAGTCCATGGGTTTCTTGGGACTGTAATTGATCCCTTGAAGACTGCTGCTGATGCCGAGTGCTAGGCTCCACCTCCATGCTGACACAATCCTCCTCCTCCTCATACTCTTCCTGTGTGATAGGCGGGCTAGCAGAAACACTGCCCAGATAAAGGGGGCCTCGAGAGGTAAGGAAGTCATCTGTTCTGCCTCTAGGGCCCTGTCCGTTATTCCACACATCGTGTGCTCTAACAGGTTGATAAGAGGGACAGTGTCACTGATGCATGCACTGTCACTGCTCACCATCCTCGTGGCCTCCTCAAATGGTGACAGGACAGTGCATGCATCACTGATCATGACCCACTGGCATGGGGAAAAAAAAACAAGCTCCCCTGATCCTGTCCTGCTGCCATATTGGCACAGATACTCATTGATGGCCCTCGGCTGCATGTGCAGCCGCTGCAGCATGGCCAACGTAGAGTTACACCTGGTGGACATGTCACAGATTAGGCGGTTCTTGGGCAGGTTGTATTTCTTTTGGAGGTCTGCCAGCCGAGCACTGGTATTATATGACCATCGGGAATGTACACAGTTTCCTGGCCTGCTTCAGGACATACTGTAAGCCCGGGTACCTGCCCAAGAACCGATGCACCACCAAGTTAAGGAGCAAAACAGGCACATGGGTCAGAGCTGACAGAGCCTCTGCCCCAGTGTGGCTCCTGTCTCCCAAGCACACCAGCTCAAGCACCGCATGGCATCTCTTTGCCTGCGTACCTTGAACGCCTATGGAGCACCGCTGGTTCTGAGGACACATCAGCACAGGAAGAGGCCACAGAGAAAGAAGAAGAGAAGGGGGTGGAGGAGAGAGGTGTGTCACAACCAGTAGTAGCATTTTGGAGGTGTGGTGGCGGAACAACCTCCAACACTATGGTACCTTGTCATGCATCCTTCCCAGCTGCCAGCAGAGTCACCCAATGCGCTGTGAAAGATAGGTAACATCCCTGTCCATTCCTGCTGGACCATGAGTCAGCGGTAATATGCACCTTACCACCAACTGTCCAGCGAGGCATGGACATTGGCATTTGGGACCTTGCCACTGAGGTACCGCACATTCCACAAACTCACGGAAGGGAGCAGAATCTACCAACTGAAAAGGCAGCAGTTGAAGTGCTAGCAATTTAGCTAAGCTAGCATTCAACCCGCTGGGCATGTGGATTGCTGGGAGAGAACTTTTTTCGGCGCTGTAGCAGCTGTGGCAGGGAAATTTGCCTGGTACAATCTGACATCGGTGTACCAATAGTAGATTGCCCACCCTGGCTTTGGCCAGTTATGGCTCTCCGTTTTTTGCAAGCTGTGATTGGCCAAGCATGCAGGTCAAATTGCATGCTTGGCCAATCATCAGCCAGCAATGCACTGCGATGTCGCAGTAAATTATGTGCCATGACACGCCGCTCAAATTTGGTGCGAACAGCCAATAACATTCGTTATTCGACAAATGGTCGAACATACGATGTTCGAGTCGAACATGGGTTTGACTCAAAAACAAAGCTCATCCCTACTCTAGAGCAACTGGAATTACAGAGTGAAATTGCACTTGGCAACGTGCATAGTCTATTGGCCTTTAGTAAATCAACCCCAATGTGTACATTTTATGTTTTGAGGTTGCCGAATACCCTTCAGAAAATACCATCTTTAGGTGACAGTAAATCCTCTGGACTGGAGTATTTTCTCTGGTAATAACTCTAGTAACTCTATAATACATTTCTCTAATTTGCACCCTTTTTGTCCTTTAAATATACAATTGAAAATGTTTTATTATTTTTGTAACGGTCACCACCGTTTACGACCTTCCATCCACCCATGACAAGCTTATCCGACACACTCCGACAATCCTACATACACGATCCATATCAATTCCCCAGAAAATGAGACTGACCGCTCTATCTTCTGGTTTCCAAATGAATGAATACTTTATTGTTTTTTTAGCTTGCTTATATATCCAGTACAGCATATTAAAGTTAATCACAGGACAATGCAATCTCCACCCCCCTCATCACACACTATGGCTAATTACTATGCAGACATTTCGGCACCAATACTGACGAGACACATCACATTCCTTTATCAATAGAATTCAAACAAAATAAAATCACACAATGAATTTCCCTTCACTGTCTCTGGCAGAAGGGTCTTAACACCTGGGCATCAATAGGCTATCACACAGTGTTATCACACAATGAAGAGGTCTAGGAGCAGACCTGAATTAACACCTTTACTAAACATAATTGACATGGTAATTCAATACATCTGAAGAGAGACGTGTGATCCTGAATACCCAATCTTTTAAGTGTAAATATAGGGCTTTAAACAGTTTTATCACACAATGAAAAGGTCTGTCAGGAGCAGACCTCACTTAGCATTTCAATAGCCTCAGCTAAGCATTAAAGAGACATTCTTTTGACTGGTAATATCTCAAGACATCCTGCAATATGACGTATCAATAATTTCTTATCTCATGTAATACATGAAGTATGATTTTATTAGCCACCCTACGCCCAAAAGGGCACAGGGTGGGCTTAGACCCAGGAGTTATTAGTGCCGCTGGCACAGGAGTATCTTTCATCCTTTAAAAGTCTCCGCTTGTCACGGGTAATTCTGTTACATCTCTCCCCTTTCGGTGGGAGACGGACACAGGAGGGAACCCCAAACGGGTTGACTCCGAAGTCAGTCAGTAGTTCCAGTTCTCCAATGCTGGTATCCATACTGTACCCCAAATAAATAGCTCAAAACTGAGCATTACTCACCCCGCCAACCTCTGCCTCTCTCAGAGAACACACCTGCCACTGGGGAGAGTCCTTTTAGCTGCTGGAGAGAAGACAGGGTGGCTGGGCTCAGTCAATCATGCTGTTTTGGATCTGGGCCAACTGCCCCCCCCATTCCTGGGGTATACCAGTGGAGACTAAAATCCCACCCACTGGTGCTAGGTGAAAATCCCTCGGTGCTTGCAAAGCCGACATCTTCCTGTCCCAGTGCCGCACCATTTTCTGGGGTTGTGTCAGTGGAGACTGAAGTCCCATCCACTACCCCAGGAACCCCCTCTTCCATTAGTGGAGAGCAGAGGCCCGGGGCACTCTGCTCTGTTGCCAGCTCTTCCGCTGGGTTGCTGTGAGTGGAGACCACAGTCCCATCCACTACCACAGGGACCCCCTCTTCTGTTAGTGGGAAGCAGAGGCCCATGACACTCTGCTCTGTGGCCAGCTCTTCTGCTGGGTTGCTGTGAGGGGAGACCACAGTCCCATCCACTACCACAGGGACCCCCTCTTCTGTTAGTTGGGAGCAGAGGCCCGTGACACTCTGCTCTGTTGCCAGCTCTTCCGCTGGGTTGCTGTGAGGGGAGACCACAGTCCCATCCCCTACCACAGGAGCTCCCTCTCCTGCTAGTTGGGAGCAGAGGCCTGGGGCACTCTGCTCTGTTGCCAGTGATTCAGCTGGGAGTAAAAGCTTTATCACCTCAGCTTGTTTCTGGAGAGAGGGGCCAACCGCCCCGGCTTCCTGGAACTCCACACCATCCGCTTCGGCTTTAAGGATGGCAATCTCCATATTTTCCACTGCTGATTCAGGATTTCCACAGTTGTCATCTGAACTTTCCTCATAGTCGCAGGCAATGGGAGCCCCAACCTGCTGCTGAGCCAAGTCTAGCAGCTGTCTGTAGGCGATTTCCAGCTCCCATTCTTGAATGGCCAGAAATTCCAAATCTTCCTGTAACCAATGCCCTTCCGAGATATTCAATCTTTCCTCTCTGTGCTCCATTATGTCCTCCAAGCGCCACTACCGATCATCCCCAAAGTCTGGATCACTGGATATCCTCCAATACAACAATCCCAGGCCATCATAGTCATAGCCTTCTGTGGGGCTGTCATCCGCTGACCACAGGCACTCTTGGGCTACATACCACCGGAGGGCTCTGTAGCTCTCGTCCAGCTGCATCTCTGCCCGGATCAGCCTGCTTAACTCCGCTATCCACTCCTGCTTCGGTTGTTCCCCCAACAACGGCATTCATACGTCATAATGCGGTTAGTACCTTATATAGATGGAGGGGAGGACCTTTCCTTGGTGTTGCTGCTCCAGAGCTACAGTGCCTGCCGCCGAGAATGTGTTTTCAGCACGCCAGCATCGCGCTGAATCTCGGCGACAGGCTGCCGACATCTCGCACTCGCTGGAATAGTAAAAGTACATTCCAGCGAGCGCGTCATAGAAGCGACGGGGATCCGACGCGGATTCCCGCCAATTCTACACGTGGGCGGAGTTTGTTATGAATCCTGAAGGAGAAATCCCCGCCGGATTTTTAAAGAAAAATCCGGCATGGGTTCCCCCCTCAGGAACATAACGGGCCCTTAGGTCGGTTACGGGTTGTAAGGAGACCCCCTACGCCGAAAAAAACGGCGTGGGGGTCCCCCACAATCCATAACAGACCCGTATCCAAAGCACGCCGGCCGGCCGGTCAGGAAGGGAGTGGGGGCGAGCGAGCGCCCCCCCTCCTGAGCCGTACCGGGCAGCATGCCCTCAACATGGGGGGGTCAGGTGCTCTGGGGTAGGGGGCGCACTGCGGCCCCCCACCCCAGAGCACCCTGTCCCCATGTTGATGAGGACAGGGCCCCTTCCCGACAACCCTGGCCGTTGGTTGTCGGGGTATGCGGGCGGGAGGCTTATCGGAATCTGGAAGCCCCCTTTAATAAGGGGGCCCCCAGATACCGGCCCCCCACCCTAAGTGAATGAGTATGGGGTACATTGTACCCCTACCCATTCACCTGCAAAACAAAAGTTTAAACACAAATAAACCACACAGTGTATTGAAAAATTTTATTAGTTGGCCGCCGGGGGGGGGTGTGTATGATCGCTTTTAGAAAAGCGCCCCCTCCGGCGGGCTTCTGTGGGGGGGTGGGTGCCGCCGTCTGGTTCTTTTCCGCCGCCGGGGGGGGCGCTTTGATAAAAGCGCCCACCACCCGGCGGGCTTCTTTCGACGTCTTCGGCGGCTGGGGGGTCTTCTCCCACTCTCCGGGGTCTTTCTCCCGCTCTCCGGGGGTCTTCTCCGCTCTCCGGGGGTCTTCTCCGCTCTCCGGGGGTCTTCTCCGCTGTCCGGGGGTCTTCTTCTTCTTCAGGACTCGCCGCCGCTATCTTCGTGTGTTAGCTCAATTACTAGCGGCGGCGGTCCCCTCTTCTGCGACGTCGGCGTCTTCTTCTTCTTCTGCTGTCCAGATGTTGACGCGACGCTTCCTCCCGCTGTTATGCCCGGCGCGCGGCCCGCAGCGAAATATATAGGCCTGTCTTGTGACGTCGCAGTCCCATCATGCTCCGGTAGGTATCACGTGGTACCTACCGGAGCATGATGGGACTGCGACGTCACAAGACAGGCCTATATATTTCGCTGCGAGCCGCGCGCCGGGCATAACAGGGAGGAAGCGTCGCGTCAACATCTGGACAGCAGAAGAAGAAGAAGAAGAGAAGAAGAAGACGCCGACGTCGCAGAAGAGGGGACCGCCGCCGCTAGTAATTGAGCTAACACACGAAGATAGCGGCGGCGAGTCCTGAAGAAGAAGAAGACCCCGGACAGCGGAGAAGACCCCCGGAGAGCGGAGAAGACCCCCGGAGAGCAGAGAAGACCCCCGGAGAGCGGGAGAAGACCCCGGAGAGTGGGAGAAGACCCCCCAGCCGCCGAAGACGTCGAAAGAAGCCCGCCGGGTGGTGGGCGCTTTTATCAAAGCCCCCCCCCGGCGGCGGAAAAGAACCAGACGGCGGCACCCACCCCCCCACAGAAGCCCGCCGGAGGTGGGCGCTTTTCTAAAAGCGATCATACACACCCCCCCGGCGGCCAACTAATAAAATATTTCAATACACTGTGTGGTTTATTTGTGTTTAAACTTTTGTTTTGCAGGTGAATGGGTAGGGGTACAATGTACCCCATACTCATTCACTTAGGGTGGGGGGCCGGTATCTGGGGGCCCCCTTATTAAAGGGGGCTTCCAGATTCCGATAAGCCTCCCCCCGCATACCCCGACAACCAACGGCCAGGGTTGTCGGGAAGGGGCCCTGTCCTCATCAACATGGGGACAGGGTGCTCTGGGGTGGGGGGCCGCAGTGCGCCCCCTACCCCAGAGCACCTGACCCCCCCATGTTGAGGGCATGCTGCCCGGTACGGCTCAGGAGGGGGGGGCGCTCGCTCGCCCCCACTCCCTTCCTGACTGGCCGGCCGGCGTGCTTTGGATACGGGTCTGTTATGGATTGTGGGGGGACCCCCACGCCGTTTTTTCGGCGTAGGGGGTCTCCTTACAACCCGTAACCGACCTAAGGGCCCGTTATGCTCCTGAGGGGGGAACCCATGCCGGATTTTTCTTTAAAAATCCGGCGGGGATTTCTCCTTCAGGATTCATAACAAACTCCGCCCACGTGTAGAATTGGCGGGAATCCGCGTCGGATCCCCGTCGCTTCTATGACGCGCTCGCTCTCCATCGCGGCAAGCCAGCTCGGCGCTGGCTCCCGCGATGGGGCTCGTAGGTGGTCAATCTCGCCGAGAAAGGGAGCGAGATTGACACAATATCCCAGTCACCTACTGTAGCGCTTCCTTCCAGAGATGGCACCGAATCACATCCGACCATCCGAGCAGGGCCTCCTCTGATGCTGGTCCTCTGTGCTGTATCCGCATCTCTTCTAACCTCCTTTGGAATTCCTCTTCCATGGAGACTGGTATCTGCACCCCTCCTCTTTCTTCAGTTGGTGCTGCTGTGACTTCAGCTGCTGCAGCACTTCTTCGCTGTAGCAATGTGGCATCCACAGCCGATATAACCCGGTCTATGATCTCCGGTGGAGGATTAGGACCATATTGTGCCAGTCCATGTCTAACAGCCCGATCAAAAAAATTGATAATGTCCTTTTCTTACGGTTGCTGGCCGGTCTGCCCGGCTCTCCAGTAAGTCCTTGAGGGTAGAGAGCTTCAGCCGTTCATACTGTGTCTCCATTGTCCTGTGCCCTTGTAGCCGTCCTTCTGAAGATGGAATCATCCCACTGCTGTGCCACCAATGTAACGGTCACCACCGTTTACGTCCTTCCATCCACCCACGACAAGCTTATCCAACACACTCCGACAATCCTACATACACGATCCATATCAATTCCCCAGAAAATGAGTCTGACCGCTCTATCTTCTGGTTTCCAAATGAATGAATACTTTATTGGTTTCTTAGCTTGCTTATATATCCAGTACAGTCTTTTAAAGTTAATCACAGGACAATGCAATCTCCACCCCCCTCATCACACACTATGGCTAATTACTATGCAGACATTTCGGCACCGATACTGACGAGACACATCACATTCCTTTATCACGGGTCATGCCGTTACAATTTATTTTTGAGAATTGCAAAAAAAAAAATCTGTTCACCCAACAGTTAGCATTGTTCTCTGTTTGTTCTGTGGACAAAAAGAGAAAAAAAAGAAGGGGAAAAAAGAAATGTAATCCTAACAGTGCTATGCAGTCCTTAACACACTCGCTGTCTTGGGGTGACAATGCTGCTCAGTGAAGGTTTACCAGGTTAAAATAAAGGAAAAAAATGTGAAAAAGAAAACAAATGCAGCCACCACATCTATGGACTTGTAAGCTTCACTACTTTCATTTTTTTGTTTTTGGGTTTAGATGCACTTTAATGATATCTCTCAGCTGTGAATTAGAGCTTTTATCTCCCCACGTGCTTTGCTGTTTGGAAAAGAACAATTTCAGTTTAAGAACCATTAAATACAAGATTGCACTGTAAAGACAGCAGGACATGGGAGAGGAAGGTGCTGCTTTTGCTTATCCAGCAATTCTGGGATTTTTTTTGTACTGACAATAAAGCAACACAAATTGGTAAACTAGCAATGACTGTGAATGGAAAACCCAGAATTCAGTTTAATATGTATTATAGACCTTTAATCCTGACATAATGATCTTTTAGTATTGTTGCTTGGCAAAGTTTCTTTCCATTACTTACAAAGGAAAAAGTAAGAAGCATAAATATGTTCACAGAACTGGAGTTCTTCCTCTCCATTATCCCAGCAGGAGTTCCAGAACGAGAATTTTCTAAATTTGGCTCTATCTGCACA